>VYXD01016862.1:2727782-2797525 GCA_013397195.1 Hylia prasina | reverse complement strand
AAAAGACAGCATCCTCTGCCCCGCGGCTCAAAGATCTTGCTCCTCTTGGGCGAAAGGTGCCTCGTTGCCCAACAGCCTTATCTCCCTTCTCCCGGCCGCGGGGAGCGGCAGGAAATCGGGACAGCTGCCGGCAGCTGTTGGCAATGTCTCGAAAGCCGCAAGCAGGGTCACGGCCGCCGCCGCGCTCCCACCGCCGTGTCCCCGAGGTGGCGTAACCCGGGGAAGGGGGTTCGTGGGCTTATCCACAGCCTCTTCCTTTGCTCCCACCTGTCATCTTCAGTTTTCTTTATTTCTTTGCTCTCCGCCCACCCCATCCCCTACAGCTGGAGGGACTGAGTCCCTAAGGTCAGGGCAGGTTGCCCACGCGAAAGAATGGAGAGTTTGAACCCCGGGACGACGTTTTCTGCCCTCTGCCCCTGACCCGGGCGTTCCCGGAGCCGCGCTTCCCGCGGGTTTTCGACGAGCCCTGGGCACCGGGCTGGGCTCCGCCGGGGGCGGTGGGGCGCCGCGCTACCCCCGAAGAGCCGCGCTGGGAGGTGGCATGCGCCGGGAAAGAGCTCGACATCAGGGAGACGAGACCCGGGAAAAGGGCTTTTAAGGAAATTCTCCCTCGATGATGTGAGGTGGAGTGGGAGGGACGGAGCCCCTCTTTGCTCCGGGAGAGGGAGAGACCTATCCGCGCACGCAGATCGGGTCGTCGCAGTGCAGCAGGTGCCTCCGAGCCCCTTCGCTTCTTCCCCGCTCCGTCCCTGAGAACAGCGCCCGAGGGAGCCCACAGACACCACCTTAATAGCCGTAATAATTAAAAACAACAACAACAACAACAAAAACCCCCTTCTGCCTGGCCTTAATGATCCTTTACACACATTCCCCAGCTGCTCCCTCCCCCGTCCCCCAAGTGAAGGGCACTGATTATTCGCACTCCTCTGTTTGCCGAGAGCGCAGCCTGATGAAAGGACTTTATCCTCGAGTGACTCCATCGCTTGCTCCTCCTCCTCTCCCCAGCCTCGCTTCGCTCTCAGCCCTAATTGGGCTCTTGCTAATATGATTAAAGCCCAGTTAAATGTTTCTTGATAAATCTTGTCAAGAGAGGATCCCCCTCCGTCCCCTCCTCTCTCTGTCGGTTGTCAGAAGTCCGGTTATAGACAGGACATGCCCGGCTCCTGCTGTTCATACTCTGGTGGGAAGTTGGCATTTCACAATTGTTCCTTTAACAGAGTTGTTTTGGAGCCGGTCCTGGGGATTGTTCCTCTTCAGGCCGGGCTTGCTGATAAGAACCGCCCGTGGCTTTTATATAACACGTTAGGACTTGGTTCTGGTCCCAAAATCGCACTGTTTCTTTAGCCTTTGATTTCATACCCACCCTCCCCCTCCTCGCTGCTCTTAGTAGCCTGTTCCCGGAAAGGCTCTTGCTCGATGCGAGCCGGCTGGGCGCGATCGCCCGTGTAAAAGCCGCGGAGCTCCCAGCGGAGCTGCGCGGGGGCGGAAGGTGCGCACCGGGGGCCGGTCCCGCACAGCCGGCCCTCCCGCTTCCCGGGAAAAGCCCCTTTTCTTCGGCTCCTCTCTTCGCGCTCGGAGTCCTCGGGAGAGGCTCTCCCATTACTGCCCGTCGTTGTGCGAGGCGCCGCGATCCCCCGCAAGTTTTGCGGCAGCAGCGCGGCAGCGAGCGCGCTCTGCCCTTCTTCACCTGCCTCTGTTTCCTTGTGGTTTCACTGCAATCGTACTCGGGGGATAAACCCCATCCCGCCCCCGTTATCCCTGGGGGAATGTGGTTGAATTCGTAGGAATTAGGAACCGGCAGTCGGCGTCGGAGGATGAGGGTGGTCCCCCGGGCGCCGGGCCCCCTGCGGCCAGCCACGGGCTGGCAGCGCCGTCCCTGCCCTGGCGGCGCGGACCGGCTCGCCCCCCGTTTCGGGGGGGCGCGTTGGTGGGCCTGTTGGTTCGCTCCCACTTTGGTGTTCAGTTTTCTTTGGGGTTTCAGAGGTCCGGCAGGGTCTTTTCCAGGGTGTTTGGTGTTTGGTGCTTCAGCCTTATTGGGCTTGGAGGCTGCGGGGTCTGTAGTTGTGGGCGGGGGGGGGATGGGAACGGGCTGTTTGCTCCCCTGTCGAGCCGTGTAACCATGGCCTGGAAGCTCTTCGATCCGCGGCTGGAGGTGGTATTTCCCGATGGCATACCTGGCCCTGGCTCCAGCCCGCGCCCCTCCGCAGCAGCCCGTGCTCCGGGTGCCGGCAGAGAGCTGCTGCCATACGGCATTTCCACGGGGACATGCACTGCCTTCAGCAGCGGGAAGCAGGGACAGGGGTCACCGAGGGACACGGACCGCTGCCTCTATCCCAAACCCGGCGAAGTGCTCCCAAATCCCTCCCGCTCGCCACCGTTTCAGCCCCACAGGCTGCTTCTCTTCGTGGCCGAGGCTCTCCCGGGGACAGGCGGCGGAGCGCTGCCCCGTCCGCCCTCGGGGCCGCCGCTGCGGGGACGGGCCTGCAGGAGGCAGCGGAGGAGAAAGGTCACAAAGAGAAAACGAAAAATCACCCCCAGCCCTGGGGAGCGCAGCTCCAACAAAGGCGCTTGGTCCCTGGACGGGGGAAAACCCGAGCCAAGGGGCAAAGCAGCGATCTCGCTCCCCGCCGAGCCCCGCTGCCTCCTCCGGGCGGCGGAGCCCGGGGCCGCGGGGCTGAGCCCGGCGGGACGGGCGGGGGGCGCGGGGCCGAACCCGGGCGGGGACCTGCGTCCCGCAGAGCTTTCTCCGCCTCAGTTCGACCCAGCGGAGCGTCGGCCCTCCTCAGGCGAAGTTTCAGCCGCGGTTTGAGGATGGTTCCCTCTCCCTGCTCGTTCCTTCCCCTCTCCCCTGTGTGTTCCCCCACCGAGGGGGGTCTGGGCTAGTGTGAGACCACAAGACCTGCGGCCCCTTTGGCCCGGGACTTTCCATTTACCCGAGAGGAGTCCTAAAGAAGCAGCTGTTTGTGCTGTGGCTGGAACGCTGGAGGCTTTCTAAGAATGACGCTTTTCTTACACGAGGGTTGGGGTTTTTTTAATTTAATTTTATTTTTATTGGTACATCCAACCAGCCTACAGCATTGCTGGCGTCTTTCCACCAGGTGTCTGGGGCTCAGAGAAAAATTCAAATGAATTTGAAAATTGTGAGACAGTTTCCCCCCCCTTCTCCCAAATAAAATGTGAGAAAGAATTGGAACAAACTATTCAGGAAGCGATTCAAGCTGGAAAAAGAAAAGCACCTTCACTCCACCAGAGTGGTGAGGACCCAGAAAGGCCTTCCACAGGCAGGAAGGAATCAAAGCACCTGGAAGATGGAATTTGACTGGTTTGAGAACCAGCTTCTGAGATGTGGTTACCACCCACAGCAAGAAACTTGACTCCATGATCCAAAAAATCACTCTTCCTAAAAAATAATAATTTACCTTTCTATACACAAGAAAAAAAATTCAAGTACATTGCACACATTAAAGTACTCTGCTTCATGGCACTCTTGTAGTCCCCATTGCTATTTTACAGAGGAGTGAACAGGTTTGCTCCAGGGATCACGCTTGGAGCTGGGGGCACTTGCTCAGTCCTGAGACCCAGAGCTCCCCCCACCACCCAGCACTGCTCTGCTCACCGAAGTCCCTCTGTCAGAAACTGAGAGAAGGCTATCTGCAAATACAAGGGGTTGCTTTGCAAGATCCAGGAAATACCAATTCTGGATGTTGTTTTAAACCAAGTATATGGTATAAGGAAACAGACATGCAACTGGGGGGGGTCAGGTTTTAACCTCTCAGTGTTTGACTATTATAATTACTTACTTAAACACCACATAGTCTTGATAAGTAGTCATTGTTACTTTTAGAAGAACCCAGCTGAACTTGCTGAAAGATTTTCTACTCACCTGACTTACAAAACAATCGTTTTCTGTCTGAATAAACAGAGAGAACTGACTGATGCTCATGCTTTCGATGTAGGCAGCAAAAGCTAGACTCAAATCTACTTGCTTTTCTTATGCAAATCTTCTCACAGGATTAAAAGGGAAAATAAACAGCAGTCCAACCTTAAGATCTTTTTTTCTTTTTAGAGGCAGCCTGTTGTATAAATCTGAAATAGAAACTGTTTTCATTTGAAGATCAAATAGTAGTTATCTAGTGAAGCTGACAAACAGGGCAGTATAATCTGTTTGCATTTTTGGGAAAAGGATAGCTCTGGTTTTGTTTCAAGGCAAGGAACTTTTAAATAATATTTAACGAAATAATTGACCTTGATGTTTAAACTACAACTTCCTTCATGTCATTAAGCTCACTGTTTTTTAAAAAAAATGTTTAGTATCTGAACTCTGGCATTCATTCTGCTAATCTCATAGTAACATTTGTTTCTTGCGGAATTTTGTTTGATGAACTCATTGGTGAAAGAGGAGAGAAAGAGTTCAGAACAACATGAGCTTTACAGCTCATTTATATTTTTTCTCCCTGAAAAAATAGCAAAAACACCCTTATGCAGAATGACTTTTCAGGAACATTTTTTCAGATAGATAAAGAAGAAACTTTCTACAGCTGAACCATAAGCCTTGGGACAAACTGTTCTTTTAACATGTATTCTGACTTTTAAAAAATATTGCAGTCCTTGACTACAAAAAAATGATTTTGTGGAGTTTGTTCTCATGATAACTAGGCTCTGAGTCTGCTTTTGAAATGTGAGAGAAATGGAACTAACTCCATAAAGTGTGTCTATCACATAAAGCTTTTAGGACAGCCTGATTCACACTATATCCTGCTCTTTGTTCAACTGACAGATTTCCAACTGCAGAAAGAGGCACATGTCTGGGGACTGCTATTATCTAAGCTAAATATGTACATTTTGGATCAGTTCTATTTTATTTGAATACTCACAATTTCTGTTTGGGGATCTTAAGCATGAAAGGATTGCTGTGATGTGCATTTCATTAAGTATCCATCATTCTTTGTACATGCACAAAGGTGCATAAACATACACACATTTACTAGTCTCTCTGCTCTGCAAGAGTTCAAAAAATGACATGCAAAATTGTTTCAAATAAAAGATAACAAGGAACCAAACATCATACACATTATCATACAAGAAAATAGGGAAACAAACAAGGTGGGGAGAAATAAAAGCAATAAATGAACAGAGTTTAACTTAATTTTTATTTGTTTGTAAATGAAAAACACCATGGCAGAAGTGGAATTTTTTTTCAGTCATGTGATCCTTGAATTGCAAAACACTGGTATCTACCAAAACACTCTTTTGTACCCTGCACGTTGTGTACTCACTCACAGATGAAAGCTCTTCCTTTTTCCCTGCTGACACACATTTTTTCTCTCCACTGATTTTCTACTTTCAATACACAGACGTATAAGAAATCAGGTTGCTTTACTCCCAACAAAGGACACATAGTTAACATTTCCACTGATAAACAATATTTGAATTCCCACCACAAGGTACAAACAGTGAGCTCAATAATGTTTAAAGACCTGGGATCTAGAGAGCATGGTGGTGTTACACAAGGGGAGATGTGACATTATCTGGCAATCTGAGCAGGGTCACACTGGTCATGGGACAATACAAATTCTGTGTCAGGCATTGCATTGATGCAGGTTTTCTCAACTTCACTCAAGTGTTCTTGCAGTACAAGCAAAAATGAATTTTCAGAGTCATATCTCGTCACTATCCTCTATCTCTTCCTCCCCATGGCATAATCAGCATAGGACATCCATCAGAGCATGCCACTGCAGTCCGTCAGGTTCCTGTCCCCAAGTGACTAATTGGTGACAAGCTGAGTGTGACACAGGGCAGCACCCACGTCACATCAAAGATGTGTTTGCAGGAGGTACAGCCAAGGGGCACTTTCTGTTACCCCTTTAATACAATCCCCCACTGTGACTCAACACCAGAAAGTGAAGGGAGGAGGAACCCCCCATCCTGTGGGGTTATTGTGCACATCTCCTCCATAGGTTGTCTCTATACCTGCCAAGTTATATTTCTACCACTTATGCAGCTACTGCTCTTCACTGTTACATGGAATGAGAACATGGCACCTGGGCATGCCAGTTCTTGACCTGAGATACTACAGATGCTGTAACAGAGTAGCAGAAGCTACTGGCTATAGTTCCTTTCCTTTCCTTTCCTTTCCTTTCCTTTCCTTTCCTTTCCTTTCCTTTCCTTTCCTTTCCTTTCCTTTCCTTTCCTTTCCTTTCCTTTCCTTTCCTTTCCTTTCCTTTCCTTTCCTTTCCTTTCCTTTCCTTTCCTTTCCTTTNCTTTTCTTTTCTTTTCTTTTCTTTTCTTTTCTTTTCTTTTCTTTTCTTTTCTTTTCTTATTATGAGCTTCAAGGAAAATAGTACAGTATCTCTTACCAGTGAATTGGGTTCTGTGCTTGCTGTGAGTCACATCAGACCCATAGCCTGTGTGTTTTGGGGTGCGCAGTCAGCACCTAAGCTGATGCATCTTTTCCAATAAACCGAACATAGCTTGCAACACACAGGCAGAGACAGAAGATGGCATTTCTGTCTTACAGGGCATACATGCTCATTCCATCTTCTGTTTCTCTGATGGTGTTTTGTGAGGAACCAACCTGGCACGTTGCCTCAGCCCAGGAAGTAAACTTCATCTCCTCAGCACGGGTGTTAAGCAAGCATCTGTGCAGAACCAGACTTCTCTGTGAGACTGAGTGCACTGTTCTTCTGTATTCTCCTGAGGATGATTTACCTTGAGATTGTGCTAGACCGTGGGAATTCTGTCACCCCAATATTTATATCAAGACCTCTCACTCTTGTTTAGGGAAGCAGACACAGTGACTACGTCCTAAATTTCATCAGCCTCTGGTTATCTTGCTTTAGAATCTTCTATCATAAAAATCTCTTCTTATCAGGCATGGTTATTCTTTGTATTCTCTGCTGAACTGGTATAGAGCATTTCTGCACACTGCAAAACAGGCAATGAATATTTCCCCCTGTGCTAAATTCAGTGGTTCTTATGGAAATTATGTCAGTCAAGTTGCAAAGAGCATCAGGGTCTGTAGGTAACATGAGCTTAAACAATATCTGCCTGGATACCTCTCCTTCCCTTTTCCTCCAAACATACCTGTGGGTCTGTCAGAGAACCCTGGGGAAGCTGTAACCACGATGAAGGGGCTGAGGGTGTGAATCCAGAGAGGATTAAGGCTGCTATAGCCACTGCAGCGTGTCCCTGCTGCCTGTGCCTTACTAAAGTACAAAAGTCTTGTGATTGGCATGTCCTCCACTTCACTGGGTTACATGACACATGCCAGAAAATGTGTCAACCCACTCCCCATCCCTTCAGCATTATTAGCCTGGGGAGGGAAACACAGCCAAAGAACACGAACACAACTTTGACAGGTTCTGCCTAATCCACCCACATAATGACATTTCTTATGCTAAGTGCCAGAGCGGTGTAGGGAGGCCACTGTCTGTAGCAGCTGCTGGCAAGTCAAAGTTAGTTTCATGGTTATGTTTAAGATATAGCCTGATGTTACGTTAAGAAGTCTTTGTCTCCTGTGGTGAAGCACTCAGAGAATGACATCAAAAGCCTTTCTAATTCACCCCCCTAGGTCATCTGATTATAGGCATGGCACAGAGCCATGCTGCCCCAGGAGACCGTGAGTCACGATGACATCCATGACTATCCTCTTACTCCATGGAAGGAAGTAATGTGCCCTGAGCATGAAACAACCAGGAGCAGATTACATCCTTCCTCGTGTCAGCTTAGCCCACTGGCTGTTGGGGCAGGCACTGGGGAGGCAAGAGCAGCCTCTGATTTCCCAGCCTTGCTCCTCCCCACACTTACTTCAGGGAAGATGTTTCTCCCCATGCTGGGACATGCCATGTGGGCAAGCCACACGAGAGGGTTTTGCTCAGCCAGGCAAGGAACAGGACGCTCTGGCTCTCTTCTCCAATGTGGTTCAGGGTTACATCACATAGTGAAACATCCAACCCTCCTCCAACAGGCCAGGCGTATCTGATCATGAGGATGCTGTGTGTTCTCCATCCCCTGGCATTTCTCCTTGTAATTAGTCTATCTGTTTCTGATTTATTTATTTTCAGGCAGTCTTCTGCACCCTTGCTGCCTCGTTTGGGTACATGGGGCAAACCACAGGCTTGCCCTTAAACTACACAGAAAAATAAAATCAGAAACAGACTAACCACAAGAATCAATAACAAGGGGCAGAAAGCGCAGGATTGGATAGTGGAGCTTCCTTCAGAGATCCATCTGCCTCGAAATATGATGTAACTAGGCTCACATACCACATCTGCAAAAGGGGGTAACAAATTCATCTTCGTAACCTGACTGGCAGGGTGAAACTATGCTGGCTCAGAGAAGCCAAGGCATGTTTAAAAATCACTTCTAAGGAAGAAAAAGAAGTCCATTTTGTGTTCACAGAGCTAAAGCAATCGCTTTCAAGTCTGACATGATTCCTGTTAATGTTATTGTTGCTTCCTAGAATTTAGGCTTGAATTTGGCAGAAGTGGAGAAGCCAAGGCATACACAGAACCATTTGTGAGAATCAGTGTGTCTGTGTGCATGGGCCAATTCTTTTCTGAATAAACACCAGTCCCTGGGCTCCTGGGTAAAGTGTGAATATAAGATGTCAGTCAGATATGTAGGCTCATACCCATGAGGCAAGGCTATTTAGGGATGCAAGTTACCTTTTTTCCTACAAATAAACACAACCAGATAATGAAGCACACCTCTCAATGCCATTAAAATAGTTGTGTTACATTCCATGCTGTACCTTGTTTGTGTCCCAAAAGTAGCATCATTGCCTGACAGAGAGTATCAAGACATTAATCAAAAATAGATGAGCAGTACAAGAAATGAGGGACAAGCAGAGGAGTATAAATATCTTCCTGCATATCCAGAATACAGAAGCTGCCTGAAAACCTTGTGATTAGAGTCAATACACTTGATCCAGCCACACAGACAGTGTGCACTGCTGTCATTCCTATACTGAACATCTCAGTGGATACCCTGTGATTCTACAGCCCTTCATCAGGTGAACAATGTGAAGTTGTTGTTCATGAGATAGATCAGACAGTACAGAAACCCTCCAGACAGAAACCTCTGCTTGTTTCTGACTAGGAAGAATAAATCTTTTCTTTTGGGATCCGCAGAAATGCAGATGCAAAAGCAGGACGTGGGTAAATGAGAGAAGATAAGGTATTGCTCCTGGAAGCAGAACATCCTGTCTTCAAAATGGGTGAGTACTTCCAAACTTTCCAAATATTTCATTGCCCTCCAAATAGATCATAGATCTGCCCCTCTTTCCTTTCCAGACACATTCCAGCATTCTAATCCATAACAGAGGCAGGTAGAAAGCAGCATTTTGAATAAAGAGACAAGAAAAAAAAAAAAAAAAAGGAAAAACAAGAAACCCTGAGGATGCCCTGATTTGTGTGGTCAACCTCCAGGACACTGCCACAGAATTTTGTACATCTCCATGAAGACGTGGCTGAACTTGAGGCAGCTGTATAAACAGCAGATTTCTACACCTACAGGTCTCCATTCATTTCCTCCAGTGAGGTTTTTAATTTGACTGGCAGCTAGCCTATCTGGGCAACTGATAAGAGAAGAAAAAAATCACCCTCCAGTCCTTGCATCGCCACTGCCTTTCCTCTGGTTCTCATCACAGAAGTGTACAAAGAATTAAAGAGCTCTCAATACATTTGTAGCCAAATATTTACCCTAAGTGAGGTAGATTTTATTTGCTTATTGTACCCATTGCCATGCTGGCATGTGTTCAAGACTGCCTAATTCCTTGGAGTGCTATTGAATAGTTTAAAAAACCCTTTGTTTATAATAAACTGTTTGGCAATGAGTGCACATTCAGTGTTGTCCAGGGTATAGTAGCTCCAGAGCTCACACGCCTGGTGTTTGGGCACTTGGCGTTGTCTCACTTCACAAACAGAGCACTGGGGACTGTTCTGGGATGCAGCCAATTTACCTTTAGTCCCTTGCAGCATTATTAAGAGTATTATGAAACTCTTTCAGGCATTTCATGAAGAGAAAAGATAGATAAACCATGTTCAGAGGAAACATTCTTCAAGGAAATACAAGTTAATCAGCTTACTTTTTTGAGAGCATACTCATTTTGAAAACATTTTTAATGGAGACAAATTAAAATATTATTTACAGTAAATTATATTTAAATTATTATTTTCCATAAAGTGAAAACATATAAGTAGTTCCTTGTTTTGTTTAATCTTGTTTTGAACTTTATATAGCATTCATATATTTAACATTTCTCCTACTAAATTGAATATTTTAATGTCATTATAACTTTCGGGCTTTCTAGTGTGAGAATGATTTGACACTTATGGAACACTTCCACCATGCCAAATATATTTTCTTGGAATTTTCAGTCCCTGAAAACTTCACCACCTTCTCTTTTTCCCCAAGTGCTGGAATTTCCCATAGGATGGAAATTCTATTTACTGACCGGCTCTGCTACAATTTCTTTCTCTATCAAAAAAAAAGGGGGGGAGGGTGTCACAGATACACAACCGTAAACTTGTTAGGATGCATTTCTTATTGTTGGCTCATATGTTGCCCTCTTTTGGTAGCTTTTGTATTGTACTACACATAAAATATTTAACAACTGCTGCAGCAACTCTATCTCCAAAGGGGACTGAGTGCTGAATGTTAAAACTAAGTAAATGCATGAAGACAGCAGCAGGTTGAGAGTTTGGCATGTAAAGATCTTATAGAGACATCCTGTTGGGAGAGGCAGAGCACTAGGGTATTAATAAAGCAGGACAACATAAAACTGGACTATAAAGCTTAGTGAGAAAGAAGAAAAAGGAGAAAGATCTGTACTCACTCAGGTGAATAATTTAACCCTATATCCTGACTTCAATCCTCTGATGAGAAACCTGACTTTAAAAAATTTGGTCAATCAAGATTTGTAAAGGGAAGCTCTGCCCAAATCACCGCTCATTTGGTCTTTCCCTGTTACTTATTTCATAATCTATGAAAGGGTTTTATTAAATTCTTGTGGGTATTGACTAGTAAAGCCCAGAAAAGTGCCTGCTAATTTTCCAGGACTAAATTCCTACCAAAGTCAACACTTTCTTCAGTAATTTATTTCTGAATTATGAAATTAAATCTACAGTGATTTGCTAATACTAGCTATAAAATCATGTGATAGTTACAACATTATAAGCCTAGAATCATTATTTAAGCAAAACACTGAAGTGTTAATTTTTTCCAGAAGAGAGATTTTTTCCCCTACTATTTCTGACTAAATTTTTTTAAAAGCCCCTTCTCAGTCTGTGCCAATGATTAAGAGTCTAGAGCTGGGTATTCACCTCCTCTTGACTTTCCAAAAGAACTGAGTGCTAACTCCCCCAAAATACCATTCTTAGAGAACAAACTGCTCTCTACTTCACATAGTTCTCAGTTATAAGCACAACAAATGGTTACACAGAAAAGTTATTCCCACCTTATCTGTGATTCCAGTTCAGCATTCCACAACCCTATTCTTCAAAGATTAGTTTTCTTTGGTTTGAAAGCCAGCATCAGGAATTCAGCCTCACAGGAACTGTTTTATGAACAGTCACAGAGATGATTTCAGAGCTCAGAAGGGAACCGTTCCTCCCACCTTGAATTGTGAAGGTTCTGTGGTAACTACAGGAATCCTTGGGATAAGGAAGAACTCTGAGCCTTCCAATGTAAAGACATACACTCTCTGGTGCTTTATTCATGTCTACCCTAAAACCCCCAGCAATATGAACTCCTCTTGAAAGCCTTCCAATTTTCACCCTTAAAAAGATACACCCAAAAGGCATAATTTCACTGCCATCCTCTCTTTGTTATATAATGTTGGCTGGTTTAAGACTTCACAGACCTTTGTTCCATGCCTAAGAACGCAGAAGCCCAGCCTTATGGTAATAAATGACTGCCTGGTGATTTTGATGCAGCCAGTATGTACATTTTGGTGGCCAGGGGCTCACAGACTTTGATCACATTTCCTCACATATCTAACCAAGCCCCTTCCTGCTCCAGGTTAATGAAGTGCTTTGACATGTGCACTGTTTAACCTGATATGTAGTTCCTTTGTTAAAGCCACCTAGCAGGGCTGTAAAGGGAGATGTAAATCTGCAGCACAGCTCATACACTTTAAGTTTATGCTTAATGAGATGTTTGGTTTGAGCCTGAGTCTTTCCCCCAAGTTTTTTTCCAGTCTTTGAATCGTTGTGGGATTTCTTCCAACTCCTTCCAGTCAGTCAGTGGCTGGCAATATTGAACACAGAGTTGAATGTAATAGCAGAGATCTTTTACACAGGCACTCTTACCTCCCTGCTTCATGGTACATATCTGTACGTGCACAGCTTTTATAACTGCAAATTCATATCTCTGTCCCATCTGGTCTTCTCTCCACTATACCTTGAAACTCCATCAGAAATACTGATGGCCAGGACATGTACATTCCAATAATCCTCGGGGTTATTTTTCTTTTTTTTTTTTTTTCTTTTCTTTGTTTTTCTTTTTCTGTGAATTGTTTGGGTGATTTTGTGCTTAGCTTTCTAGTATCTCCCATTCCTTTGATATCACTATCTGCTTTCTCCTGTTTGCATTCTTTCCTGGTTTAGTATCACCACATTTCACTATTTTGCTGTTTAGCTCTGCTTTGAGATTACCATACAGACACCAAAGAGAACAATGTCTGTCAAAAGTCCCTGAGATGACCTACAAGACATTCCCACAAGCTACAACAATTGATCATTGCTCTTTGCTTACATTCTTTCTCCCATTTTAGTCTACACAGCAGTGCTCTCCGCCAAAACAATTGAAGTTCTTTCGCTCAACATAAATACCTGAAACAGTGTCAAATGACATATTCAGGGCTCCATATATGCACTCACCCACATCCCCATCATGCTGTGTATCTCTCAGTTCACTCACTGAGCATACTGCCTTGTTTACTAAGCACCAACTTGGAGCATCCTGGCCACAGCCTAGAGCCTCGGTCCCCACATCTGTAATATACAGAATTTATATGTTGCATGTTAACATGAAAAGCAGATTTAATATGTTTTACTTTTTACAAGACCATACTACTTGCTGTTCCTGATACTATTTGCCTCACAATTTCCTTGGGATTAGTTGGATGACTTAGCTGTAAGAAATAAACAGAAGCTGGCCTAAAATATTAAAGATATTGTCCATGATTTATAACATTTGAGGTCAGAAACGACCATTAACTATCCTGTCTAACCTTCTCTGTCACAGACATTACCCCATTCCCTATATATGGAGGCCAAAATTTCTGCTTGGCTGACATATGTTTTCCAGAAAAGGATTCAATTTTGATATGTACACAATTGCTTTCTTGGGCAGTTTGTTTCAGCAGTTCATCACACTTACTGCTACAAATCCAAGCCTCAACGCTTGCTTAAATTTACTTGGCTTATATTTCCACCCACTTATTCTTCTAATATATTCATCTGATGCAAGATGCTTTTTTTCTTGTTTTGAAGGTAATTATACACTGTTATCCAGTCATCTCATTTTGGTAAGGGAAACAAAACGTACTTTCCAATCTGCAAGCAGTTCTTGTGCTGTTTCTCCCACCCTTTTTCAGATTTCTAGCACCCACTGTGCTGCAACGCACCCCAGCCATATAAGTCAACTCATATATCCCTGCTAACTTGTTCAAAGAGGATGTTCAAACCTCTTCCACACCATCAGATTGAGCCCTATGTCCAATTGGTTCCTTGTAGTGATACCACAAACTTCGCAAGCACCATGCTTGGGATATGATTTCTATTGCATCAATACAGACACCATTTGTGCATGATTTAAAATTCTTCTTTTCTGCAGATATCCTGCTTACCGAATTTGGGCTGCTCCATCTTCACAATTTATTTATCATTCCACCAATTTTAATTTCCTCCCTAATTTACCAAGCATTGTTTAACTAGGGATGTACTTGTCTCTCAACCATTAAGGACAGTATTGGGGTCTGCCAAGTGTAACACACATTTCTGCTAACTGACTCCAGAGCTTTTCTTCAGAGCTGACAGCTGCTTTTTGACACCTATCAGTTAGTCAGTTCTTAATCCACTCAGCAGTCACTCAATACCTGTTGTATAGTACTCATTTGTATTAAATGCTTAGACAGAGAAGGCAAAATGTATTTGAATGCTGAAAAAATGGGCTTAGAACTTAAATCCTGGAAAGTGTTAAAAAGCCTAATCCCGACTGGTGCCTAAACACTTATAAGCACAGACTTACGTGACTCATTGTAGGTCCACAGTTATGAAACCTCATGCTTTGTATATTTTTCTGTTGATATTAATTTCTTATCTGTGAAAGAAAAACTTAGACTTTTGGATAGACCACACGTTGTCTTTTGTAGTCACACACACAGAGCTTTCCTTTTGTTTCTCTGCATCTCCACAGGTTATCTTCTTTTTTCAAAAATAATTGGCAATGTCAGTGTAAATCTTTCAGATACCACTTGTCAAATTATTGAGTTCAGATTATGCAGCTTTGGTGACTTTCATCCATATATTCAAGTATTCCCTCATCTGTTTCTATCAATAGGATTTATTTATTTGTGTCACAGTGTTTCTTTCTTGTTAATTGCTTCAAGTTATTTTATGTAATTAAAGACAGATGGTAAAGCAAAGTTCAGTATCTCATCCATTTGTTAATCGGTGGCTTATGCAGCTCTATAAATGTAGAAGGGATGTTATGATTTTGGTGTTTTGTGCTGTGCTTTAAATTAAATACTGGGACCAGTTCCGAGTTACACTGAAGCCAATGACAAAAGCTGCCATTGACCAGGATCTCACAGTGGGAGACCATGGATGAGGAAAGCTGTGAGCCAGCTCAGTGTGGTGTTTACACTTTACAGAGGCACACAGCTCACTCACTCCTACACCCAGGTCTCACCATGGACCTTTGCATCAACAGCTTCCACAATGTGTCAGGAGCAAATGAGCAGCCAGGTCAGGGCATTGATGAGGAGGTTTATGGAAATCTGTCACTGGTTTCAGCGTTCTTTTGGTTTATTCTATTTTGGGGAAATTATTTTTTTATCATATGCAAGGGAGTAAAACATCTGTTTTCATTAAGGACATCTTGTTCTTCAGATTAGAGGAAATAACCAGAAAAAGAATAACAAACAAGAGTGTCCAGAGGGAAAAGAAGCCCGCCACGTGCTCCCTTGGTCAGCCATCTTGAACGGATCCAGAGCATTGGCAGCCTGGGAGCAGCCCAGCCAGACCCCAGATCCCAGCACAGACCCCTCACTCCCGCACAGCCCATGCACCTCTCACTTCATACCCAGCCTGTTCATGGGCTTATTTTACCCCAGATATCTTTTACCTTCAGATCAATCTGGAGAATACTCTCCTCGCCCTGCAGGCTTTAGCCTACTGTGTTATTTCGATGTCCTTATCCTTCCTCTTTCATAAAGAAAAGGTTCATTCTTGCTGGCATTCTTTCTGGCTTGCCTGTCTGTCCCCCCATGTTCCCACACTGGGCAAGTACCCTCTCCACAGGCACCCAGAAATGGCTTTGTAGCCAACTTGCTTGCTCCCATCTTTCAGTCCAACAACCAATTTGGCTTTATCTGTTTTGACTCAGTCTGAGCTTGCTCCTATTGTTTCTCACATTCTTGCATTTCCACCACAGTATGTGACTGACAGAAAAGCAATTCCTCAATTAGACTGCAAGGGGTGTGCTGGGAATCGCAAATCAGCCTAAGGATTTATGTGCTAGACCAAATTATTGCAACTGACACAACACTTCCAGCAAGTGAGTTTGGAAATACCAGNTCATCACTACTGTGAGTCATGCTCACACTGAGCACATGGCTGGTGAGGTCAGCGACAAGGGTTACTGGGCTTCAACTACAGAAATAATGGATTTTTCTAAAAGGCATCACAGCCAGAGCAACATGAAAGAAGAAGAGGAATACAGAGGCCACCAAGGCCTCAAAAACACATGTGAAAGGAAAGCACAGATGGACTCATGTTTCTCAAAAGAATAAGCAGAGACGTGGCATAGGACATTGTGCCCTTTTATTCACCTGATCTTTTGGCCCTTAACATAAACTTTTATTTCCTCACCATGAATGTTCACCAAAACAACAAATTCACCTATTTTACCCAGTCTAGGATGGGACTTTTAAAAATGTTAGCCTCACTTATTCTGGGGAACAAGCAGTGAGCCATATTTGAAAATAACTGAGTAATTTCTGCCAAGCAGGTGTTGTGCCTAAACCCTATTTAAAATTCAGACTTTGAACTTTAAGCACATGCTTAAGTCCTGATAAGAGACAATGCAATTTAAGTAAAGTGAAATTCAGTGTGTGTTTGGCTGAGTGCTTGATTCAGGTCACAACCAATGAAGGATTACCAGCACCAGCAGTCCAGCCATGGATTGTAGGGTGGCACTTGAACTGCTGAATCTGCTATATAGCAACTGGGTTTTTTTCCTTTTACTCATTTTTACTCCTTTTTTTGCATGTGTTCCTCTAAAACAGGTTTCAGCCTTCAGGAAACCATCTGTATTTGGCACCTATTTGGCACATTTTTACCTATTGTAAAAGAAGGACAGTTGAAAATTTCAAACTGCTTTAACTATAGCGAAAAAAATCTTCTAATGCTGATGCTGAAACAGAACTTAAAGAATTACAGGTCGATGGTTCTTTTTTAATTGTTAAATGCTAAAGCATCAAGCAAATACACTTTACAGTCTATTGCATCAGGCTCTTTTTCAGTAGGTTGTCTCCTGCCAACAGCAGGTTCAGAACTGCCAGTTCTAATTAAAAACTTTATTTTAAAGATACATTTCACAGTTTATTCATGGCATCCTGAGACATTTAAATTGCTGGATGGAGCAAATGGATACAGTTTCTTTTCTATTGATTCCCAAGTAATGACTTTAATTAATAGTTTCTCAGCAATTCACAATTGATGTACTATGGCTGTTGAAATCAATTTCTTATTTTAGACAAGTCACCTAGAGTGGATTCCCCTAGTTGTGCCTACTTCTTTGCACAGGGTTTATCTACATTTTATTTTCAGTTTTAATTTTGCATTGCATCAGTCTGAAAATGGCCAAAGATTATTCTGGCCTCAAGGATTTCAGTGACAATTCCTTTTAGTAGTCCCAGTTGTAATGAACAGACAATTGCCATCATAAACTCTGTGTAAGCAGTACTTTGAAATCTCTGATTTATAAGCATATTGCATAGCAAAAACTATTTTGATAACCCATGCTTTTCCTTGCTATGTCCAGCTCTTTGTTGCAGAAAAATATGAGTGAAACGTTTTCTGCCTTCTAGATTTAGTGGGAAAATTGCACCTTCAAGAGCTGAACACCAGATCTGGAAATGCCACACCTATGGGGGCTAAATTTTACTGAGGCTGATTTCTTTGCCACCTAAGGAAGAGAAATAACTTGAATAACATAGAATGGAGTTACAGAGGAGAAAAATATAGCCTAGGCTTCTGATTCATCATTTTTTTAATAATTTTTAATCAAATGCACAGTATATATTCTACTTCAATGACTGCCACTTTTAATCTTGTATCCTTTACAAGCTTTTCAGACTAAATACATAGATTCTATGTTCTATTAGGTGATTAAATAATAGATAATATCTTTATTATTTGGTGATCATTAGCTGCTGTAGAGCATATTACCAGCAGCAAGTCCTCCAAATAATTTTTACTGACAATATCACATCAGAAACAATCGTTACAATTCACTAGCACCCCCTCTGCATTCTCACAATGATATAAATACACCTCAGTTGCTAAGTGTAGTCAGATGTTTGCATTGACCAACAAGTTTTAAGTAGGACATAGGCTAGAGAGTCCTTAAGAGTTTCAGACTACAGGCAGCATCTTCCTAAATTTTGTCATTGAGACACCCCTGCTTTCTGATCACACAGAAACCTTCTGGTTTTGGTGGCTGAATAACAGCCCTGAGGCAAGCACAACTGTTAACATTTGAAAGTGCTAGCTAGGAAATATTTAATGTGTTTTTAGCTACTTTTAGCACCATTAAGCTGTTAGGGAAAAAAACACAACAAACAACAACAACAAAAATCCAGTCAATCCTATCTGATGAGACAGCCCTTCTTCTGATGAGACGCTTCCCAGGTCTTTGGTGGTCTACAGACCACAGCTTCAAATCCACTGTAGTATTTAAACTCTCACTCTTGGAGCAACTGAAAGTTCTTTGCACCTGTATCTTTCTTTTCTTTCCAGTAAGACCTGGATCTAGCTTCAAATGCAGGATAAAGAAAGACATATAATTTTGACTTAAAAGACATTTAACTAAACCACCAATATATTCTCTTAATTCAAAGCAGAAATAGGATTAACATCTCCAAATCCAAAGAATGTATTATATCATCAACTTCTTGTTTTTAAGTGGCTCCAAATCATCAAAAAGATTGTGTAAGAGCAGCTGAATCCCAATATAGATATCCTTTTCTTGGGCACCAAGTCATGCCAAGACCTTGGCTGAAATTTTACAAGTGTCTCAGATTGTACTTTAAATAATAGTTATTAGTCATAAGGATTGGCTACCTTTTCTTTGAAAAGAAGCTATAAATGTATCATCATTTATTCATTTCTGAAATCATCGTATTGTTCTCCAAAAGAGTTGGGTTAAATTTACAAAATTTAGAAACATATGTTGTGGGATATGTTTAGGATGCTTCTACTCCTAAGCTCAAGTTTAAGAGTATGTGTCCCATCCCAGCCTTGAATTCTATGAAAAGTATGTTCAGTCAGAAGTACAAACATTTCTGCAAATTTCTGAAGATGGGATTTCCTCCTTATTTATGTAAAACATTTTCTTCTTGAATAAAAATAATCTAATAAATAATTTCATTCTTGTATTGGTGTACAAGTTCCAAAGCCCAGTCATTAACTAGGACTTCAAGTTAATAAGTGCTGTATGAACAGGGAGAAAGCAAATTTTCCCTGCCCCAAAGGGTTTGTAATGTAAACTCCTAATTTAAAATTCATTAATTTTACACATCACCTTACATAACAATCACAATGCCATAAAGGAGTGAACACATGCTTGTAATTAAAGCCATGGCAGTCTCATCCCATTGTATGAAAAATAGCTCTATCATAATGGTCCTAAGTTTGTGCCAGAATAGCAGCTAATCATGGGAGAAAGATGATCTAACACTTACAGAACATGAAAATAGAAATGAAACATTCTGGTTCCAGCCTATTTTCTCTAGACTTGCTGGGTGATCCTGTGCGTGCTACTTAAGCTTTCCGCCCCTCAATTTGCCCATGTGCAGAACAGCAATAACACTATTTATCTGACTCAGAAATGTTTTGTAAGAATAAATTCATAAATCATTAAGTCTCTTACGCATTTTCAACATGCTTTCTACACAGCACCCAGTATAGACACTCAAGAAGCCCACATGAACTACTGGTTTTAGCCCTATAATGCCTCTAAAAAGTAGAGTTCAGGGAATATGTGGCAGCAGCAAATAGATCTCTCATGGTCAAAACCTTTCTATTCCTGTGCTATTTCCATTTCACCTCTAATATGCAATAAGGACAAAGTTAATCAAATTCATTTTGTCACTTCTTGATTACAACATTTTAGCAAATATATGTTCAGAAGCTCGGACCAAAATTTTCTACATAAAACTTGTGGAGAAACTCCTTTGATTCTTAATCTCTATACTGTTTTCATAAGAGATATCAAATTCTTTAGAAATTGAAAAGTCACAGTAATACCTTGCAAGGAGAAAAATTCTGGTAAATGTTACTTTGGATGACTTTTCATCTTAAAAGAATGCAGGGATATTGCTCAGTAGTCATAGCAACACTGTGCTTGTACCTAGCAGGAAATGCCAATACTAGATCATCAAGGTCAGTAGTCCCATTCATTGACAAAACCATTCATGATATGAGAATGAATGACATGTCTTGAAAGTTAGCAGTCTCTGATTCTCTGTGCAAATTGCACAGTTCAGGGCAGTCTACCAGGAGCATACTTTCAGCATGTAATCGTCTGTAAAGTCACGTCCCAATAGAGATAATGAAGTCCCATTCATTATTTGCCAAAGAAGTGCAACAATTTAAGCCTGACTCTCTTCTGCTAGAAAATTAAGTGTTTGAAATTTGGACCTGATCCTACCTTCACTGAAGTCAATGATAAGCCACCACCTGATTTCAAGGGAGCAGCAGCAGACCTTTTATAATGCAGAGATCACATTAAATTCACTTACCCTCTCTCACAGAGTGAAAAGCAGGTCATGGGTCTGATGTTTGAAGCAATAATGAGGAGGCTTTAGAAACTAAATGGGATGTAGCTGATTATTTTAGCACAAATTGAACTGAAGTACTAATGACTTACCAGGCATTATTCTTATCTGTTGCACAACCAGCACATGATGATGTCCAGAAATAGTGTAACATCATACTTTGTTCAGCAAAAGGCTCAAGGGCTGATACTCTGTTCACTCTCACTGACATAAATCAGGAGGCAACCTCACTAAAGCAGTTGAATCACATAAGGCTAAAATTAGTGAGAGGAGAGTTAGACCTGAAAAGGACCTCTCAGAGCAGTGAAAAGGAAGGTGTCACCTGCCCCCAGCATTGTCCATCTGAGTCAAGGACCACCCCAGCCCGCTGTTCTTGTGGAGGGCTGAGCTCCAGCAGGGACAGCAGCAGCTCTTCTGTCACAGTCTGTTGTACCTTTTCTTGGGGGAAAAAAGGGCTTTGAGACCAGAGGATAAGTGATTTGATGGGGCCACCCCAAAGGAAGCCACAGGGAAGATCAGATACTTGGATTTTACTGTGACACTAACTTGTCTCAGTCAGATCCAGGCCAAAGAACAGGGCTGCTCTGAGCCAGTTTGCCTGGCCAAAGGGCTGGCACGTTGTTTGCAGTGAATATTCTGGAGAAATCATCTCTTTTTGACACTTATCCTATCTCCCTGACAAACACAGCTGCCCTCAGCAGAGAGGCATTTGCTGCTTCTGACATTGGCTCTTAATTTCCCATATTCAGTGTAAGATATTCATTTAAGTTTTTCTCCAGTTTTAACGCAGTTTACTCACATATATTAATCAACCCTCAGTGAAAATGCAAATTTCACTGAGGTCCAGTATTCAGCTCCACTCCTTCTTAGCCATGTCACATTCCCCGCTACAACACAGGGATATGCTCTGTGCACTCTCCTGCCATGTCCCCCTTATTACTCACCAAGATCTTGCTCCCAATTGCAGGGTGCTACCACAATTCCCTGGATTGTCCAGTGGAGATCACAGCCCCTCATAACATCCTGCTGCAAGTAGCAGCAGGACACACAGGAAGGATCCAGGTGATCATATAAGATCCCATTTGACAGTAAGTAAGGGAGCATTATTATAACACCAAGAACCAAAAACCAACCTTTGAGCAGGACTCTGAGGCTGACAGAGCCATTCCCTTCCCTATTCAATGAGGTTTTGTACATTCTGAAGTCAGAGGGACACTGAAAGTATCACCAAAAAGCCCTTTATCTCTTTTTACACAAACTCAGTATCATGTTCTAGCAAGGGAGCCACAGTATTTCCAAACCAGTAGCATGTTCATCAGGAGACCCTTAACTCATTCTTCTCCTTATGCACAGCAAATACTTGCACTTCTATAGCTGTGAACATCCTCTTTTGTGTACAAAAAGCTAAAATTAAGATTAATAGTTCCTGTGCAGAAAATCAGCATTCATTATAATGAACAACTCTGGCTTGTAAGGTTAAGGGGTGTTTTATATAATGAATAAACTGTTCACCAGCATTATATCTTCAAGCAGTATTTTAGCTATTTTATAACTATCTGCAAGTCAGCATCTTACATGGCTCAGAGAAATTAACTAAATTGAAGACAAACTAAATCAATGCTCAGCAGAACTGTAGCCTGATTTTTGGATGCCAAGCCACACTACAGAAAACTTTGTTAGAAAGCAAAGAGAATGTTATTTTTCAACAGAACATGTGTGTGTGTAAAGGAAAATATTATTCACAGCTAAAGTTACCCATGAAATACAAATGCAGAAGATTAGGAATTCTGAAAATCTTATATGTACTTCAGATTAGGAATAAAAAGCTTTGTGTTTTTCTATAACAATTTACACCTGAGAAGTTTTAATTAGACAACAATAAATCTGATAACATCACTGTGATATATGTCTTCATTTACAAATGGGTAAACTGAGACTGAAAGTGGTCCTTTGTGCCAACATGTGCCTTACCCAATCAATCAAAGAACAAAATAGCACAGAACTTCTGATGTCCTGGCTCCCACTTCACTGGTCAAACTTCTACCAGATAACATCTCATGCCAACAGGACCTCATGCTAACAACCTCTTTGTATTTGAGAGTGGGACCCAGAGTTTTCAACTCCATTATTGGCAGTAACACTTCATCACTTGTATTGCTGTCTGTTAGTTTAGCATATACAACTGTTTTTACAGCCAAACAAAACAAGTTTAGGAATTCACATATTTTTATTTTAATTATTAATTATATTGTTTTCCAAGAACCTCATTTAAAATACCATTGAAAGTCTTTTTCTCATTTGTCAAAAGCCCCAGTAAATTTATTCCCCTTTTATGTGGTACTGGATTATTTACTCTTCATTTTCTACATGAAACAAGCCCTGACTAGTTACTAGATGGCAGACATGTCATGTCCAAATCCCAGAAACCTTCTTATTTTACTTCATAGGTCTTTTGAGGGTTTGGCTGTTTTCCTGATCTTGCACATGTGAGCTCCATCTTTCTGAGAATGCATCATCCAGCCTGCCTGAGCTAGTCACAGGCAGGATTAGTAAAATCAGGCATCTGCAGATATTAGGCTACCAAAAAGGAATACCAGTGCTGTATTTTAGGGGTTTTAATTTGGCGAAGGACTGTGGGACTAGGCAGGGTGGAGGGAGTTGGGATACTCCCCCACAAAAGCTTATCTGCGTGAAAAGGAGTGTCGGGGTTTATAGGATTTAGCAGCAGCATGGCTAATAAGGACAGAGCAGCCTGACCCGTGGAAGTGTTGAGCAACCACAACTCCCATTTATTTCAGCACTTCTGTAGATCAGATCATCAAGGTTATTTGCTTTTTGGAATAAGGCAGTTGTGGTCTGCATCAGCCTTTTCTCTTGGCAGTGGTGGCCCACACCATTCCTTGTTGGCTTTGGCCAGCCGTGACCAGCATGGCTTCTGATCACAGACCCTGTGACACAGTTATTTTTAGCATATCAAATTCACAGAGAGACTAAATGCCCAGATTTTGCGAAGTTATTGAAATACCTCTTTCGTCTTGTTCAAAGCATTTCTGTCTGCAGGTCCAGCAAACCGCTGCTCTTGACAAACTACCATCTTGCCACTGAGCAGACTGGGCTTGGGAGAAAATAATCAATTAGATAATAAAAGTGTCAGAGGATTTGCTTATTTTATCACTTTGTTTATCCTTTCAGTGTTATTGTTCTGTCAAGGAACCAAAACATGAAGAACTACATCACAATTACTCTTTGCTTTGACTCACACAAACCAAAAAAGATGGGTCAGTTATGGTTGTCACAAGCTGCACCCATTGCCACTGCTGTCCTTTGGAAGGAGCCTTTATTCATTTTCCCTCACTTCTGGCTACTCATCAGGAAGGCCCAATAAGCGGTGAATCTTCTTTGGTGATCTTCTGCACTGTTTTCTCTTCTGTATTAGTAGGAAAGAAAAGAAACTTAGCAACACGATATAGAATTCTGACTTACAGAATGCTAAGTGTTTTTTCCCACAGACTTTACTACCTCCCTACATTATTGCCATTGATTTATCTGTTTCACTGTGTGAAAAGTTCATCCTCTGCTAGGCTGAATAGCTGAGATATTGTGTACTGCACGATTCATACCCTCTCCCAAAGAGCTTATTTGCAAGGTTTTCATAAGGAGAGAAAATAACCTAACACAGCTGTAAATGGATTGATTTTTTTAAAAAAATGTGTTTTCTTTAAAAATTTCCTGAAACTAATTGCAATGAGTTCAAACTTTTCTACAACAAATGAAACACAAAAGGGTCTACCCAACCAAATTCAATTGCATTGCAAATTATCTACCTACCTGGATACAGATCCCTTCTTTGTCTGATTGAGAATATAGATATAGGCATGAAACTGCCACGATTACTTTATTGCCGAGTTCATCTGCCTCTTTCCATCCCCTTTTCCCCATTTTCTGCCAATCTGTACTTCCTCCCTACTGTCAAATGCTCCCCTGGTCTACCTCTAAAAATGTAACCCTTAAAATATCCTGACAAGCTCTATGGACCTGTACAGCAACAAGGAAAATTTGACTATCAGAGGACTATTTGTCACACACACTGAACTTAGCTCAGAGCCTCATTAGATCTACACATTGAGCTTCAAGGGTATTTGTTTGGGATAGGCTGTGAACTTAACCAAAGGTAACTCCCATTCACTGGCAGATGGAGGAGGTGGTGCCAGTAACATTACTGGGTTCAGAGATACAACACAGCTTGTCATAACATGCTGCTCTGGCAACATCTGCTAACAGCCCACAGAGCTATGTAGCACTTAAGCCAGATATAGCCATAATGTAGTTTTTTGTACTGAGCTGCAGCTATTTGTACCTTTCCCAGACAGCAACATGTATTATTTACTCCTGGCCTCAGAATACCCCACCATCTCTTTCAGGATTTAATTCCATTTTTTTGGCATTAGGCAACAATGCCATGTCAGGTACATCTTAGTAACAGCCTTTTTGGAGATGTCAAACTCAGAATTCCACCAAATTCCTTCAGGCACTCCTGAAAACACCCAGCCAGAAGCAGAGTTTGGTCCAGACATCATTGCTTCTCAATCAATGGAGCTAATTTCTTACAGGAACTCCTCCCAGCTTCACGAGCATCACTCCACATCCTTAACAACATAACCTCCAGTTTCATATACTCTATTCAACAATGGGAGAAGCTAGCCTGGCACCATCAGGAAAGACTATAGAAAAAAAAAATTGCTTTTGAGTTCATATTTATGACCATATTGATTTGTTACACCTGCAAATGGATTTTCAAGGGCCAACGTAGTCTCCCACTAGCCGTGAGGTCATATCAACATGAATTCTCTATGATAAATGTAGTCTATAAAGAGGGGTAGGTGATAGGGAAGGAGATAAGGACTTCTGGTTTCTTGTGCACCATCAGGTTTTTATCACAAATCACAATTTTTTAATACTTTTAAAATTTTGCATGTTCAGTGTATGAAAGGGGTGACAATTTCTAGAGTGATAATTACCTGAGAATATTTCTGTTGTGATAAGGGAGCCATTTGGGGTGTCTACAGAGACAAAAGTCAAAAGAGGTTAATGCATGCCACAGCTGTGCCATTCCCTTCCTCTGGGTCTAGTAAGCCTGGTGGGTTTTTCCACTGAAACAGCAAGGGATTTTCCTATCAGAAGGCAGTTGGTATCAGCAGATCTCCCAGCTTATCTAGATGTCGCATCTCTTCCAATTTAAATGCTACATCAGTGGTTATTAAGCCTGCGTTGCAAAGAAATAAAACTAAGGAAAACCTTCTGGAAGGTGCTCTGGATTCCATTAAAGGATTGAATTTCTCACTATATTACACTTTTTCCATATGGCTGAAACATGGAGCTGAATACACTCATATACTGCTAGTGGTATAATCCCAGATGGTGACAAATGACCTCATTTCAACAGCAACGTATAGATCTTTATGACACCAATGCTCAGCCATGCTCTTGGGATATTCTCTCCAAACAATGAATGACTGGCAGATAACATAATGTTTAACTTCTGCCTTCACTTTTGTACACATTTTATGGTTAAAGCTGCAGAGCTACTCGTTTGTTAAGTACTCAGCCTTGTAACAGAGTTCAGATGACACAAGATATTCCCTGAGCTGCCAGCCAAGGATCTCCTTTGGCCCATGAAGGTTAACTGTGGAGCAGGCAGTGTGTCACTATGTGTGTGCAAAGATACGCTCTGGCAGGGCAGAAGTGAGCTGATAACGTCTTACCCCTGCTTGGGCCCTTCAGCTGCCTCTTGGGGAAGCGTGAAAGGCTGCCAAGCTCAAGATGTGCTGCATCCTGCAATTTGGCTTTCCAGAGAAGAACAACCCCTCCCCCTAAACTCACCCACGCAGTTCTTTACCCCAAGAAGAGGTCATCACACAAAAAGTAGATAGGAGAGAAAAAGACTGCACACTTGACTGTAACTGCAAAAGAGAGAAGTCTGGAGTCCTCTTGAGATGTTGTGTAAATGGAAAGCAATCTGGGCTGTCTCCATTTTTTACAGAAAGACCTCTGTGCTTTTGTGGACTTCATGGCCTGCCAGATGGAGACAGCTCCAAGTAACACTGAGCTCTTACTGCTGCAGAAAACCAAGGAGAGCTATAACCCCAAGTACTGCAGGTGTAGGAGGGAGTACTTGCTCAGATGATGATTCATGTCAGCATCTGAATAAATAAGGTCAGACAGCCAGAGATTATTCCAGTGAAGGGGAGTTGATTTGTTTGGGGGACAGAAAGGAGAGGCTGTTTGTTTGTTTCGTATCATTATAGTGTAAACCTGGCCTACTCTGACTTGTTTTTGGCTTTTTTTTTCCCAAGATTTAGTACTCATTTATTTTGATTAAGACCTCAGTTCAACAGAACATATAACTGGGTGTAGCCTACCTGAACTGGAATAACTGTATCAAAAGCATAAATCCTGATGTTAGCATCCACTGTGTAATCAGCATAACGTAGCCTTTAAAAACATATCTGCAATCTGTTTTAAGGAAGATGTCTCCACTATAGACCGTTAAAATAAAAAAATCACTTGCCTCAAAAGGGTGAAAAAGGATTAATTAGTTAGTGCTGGTGTAGAACTGTGAAGATACAAATTGTGGGACTGTGTTATTAGTAAGCAAAAGATGCCAACAGGAAGCAGCATTGTTAAAGGCACGAGGACTAACAATGGTTTTGTTCTCACATTTGTGAATGATTCGTCTGCTATTGAAAGGTGTTGGCCTTTCAGCCCAGGAGACTGAAATCCTCTTTCCTCACCCAAAAGAGCCTTCATGAGCTGTGCATACTTTCTCACACTCCCTCACTAGTGTTCCTCACTCTTAGCTTATAGATGCTAGACAGTAGCCCATTCTCCATAGTCCTTTTATTGCTTGGCCTCTGCCTCAGCTGCCAAGAGGGGTGCCATTTAGACTCATTGTTATGGTAGCTTTTATGATCTAGACATGGTGTCTAGGATCAGAGACTTCCTAGCAATTTTGCATATGCTGCTGCACTGCTGTCAGAAGAGAAGAACTCCTGGTAGCCAAAAATGTGGGCAGAATTCAAAGCAATGACCTACAGATGAAAGGCACCCCATCTGGGCCAGTTAAGCCATCCAGCCCCTGAATGCCAGCTCTTCACTGAATGAAACTGTATTGTGATGTGATGCTCAGAAGGGAAAAAAAAGAAAAGAGAAGCAGTTTAAACATATCTGTGGATAACGGCTGTCTAGAGCTAGGGCTACAGACATTCAAACCTTGCTTACATAATATTTCTATCACGCACCATCCTCCCACCCAACTCTCCACATCATGCCAAGGTGCTGGAGGGAGGGCTTGCTCTCATTTATGCGCCATGAATACAAAATCAGAGAGGGTGGCAGAAACTTTCCACAGAAAGGTATGGTGCCTTGGCATGCTGAGAAAAATAGTAGAGTAGGAACAGCTTGTAAATGAGGGGGGAAGAGAAGGATTAAAGAAATTGAAATAACGGTATTCAAGTATTTCCTCAAAAAACAGGATGACTTGAGTCCTTTAAACCCAAAAGCTCAGGGAGAAAAATACAGTGCAAAGCATCTTTTCTCCCTATGTTTGTTATATTGCTCACTTAGACAAGCAAAATCTTTTTTTACCCCATTGTCCTCAGCTCCTTTTTCACCCCGTTATCCTCAGCTCCTGACACACATATGACCTCTGTCCTCCTTCCTTGCAAGTGGAGGCCACATGAGGAAGGTGGTTTTGTCACCTGGAGTTAATTTATTCCAGTCTCCGCTGTGCTGTGCTGCTGTGCTGGGGTGGAACCTTTTCAGATGTCAGGATGACAGGAGAAAGAAAAACGAAGCAGCAGAGTATGTGTGGCGGGTGGCCGAGTCATCCTATCACCACGTATTTGTGTAGTTTCTTTTAGTGCCATCCAATCTTTCCTTCTGTCCCTAAATGGCCTGTGTTGAAAATGTCCCTGCTTACAGTTGCTCAACTGGAATGAGGACAAATTGTTTGCAGTGGCCCCCTTCCAAATGCTTGTGCTGTAACTTTTGTCTTGACTAGTCTCTGGAGATATCTCTAGAGTGAGTTTCCTATGACTCGTTTGTGCTACCCCTAAGTCATGTCAGATTTTCTTCCTCTAGTCTTTCAACTTTGTAGCAGAAATCTTGTTTAAAACAGCCCCTTCACAGAAAAAGCCAGAGCAGGCAGAGGCTTATGCTGTTATGTCACAAGTTCCCCAGAGAATTAAACGCGAGGGGGTTGGGTCTCGAGGGTGCCCGAGGTTACAAAGGGGTTCTAGCAGGCAAGGCGACCCACAAGCACAAAAGGGATGGCCACATCAAGCAGCTCTGAGTTATGAAGTCCCAGTGGTTTTAGGACTGCATTGCCTTCCACACTAAGATATCAGCCACTTTTGTAGGTAGAAATGCCTCGCCCCTCAGCCCTCCAGACCGCTTCAGTTCAGCACTGAAAGGGTGGTGAAGGTACTCTTCCCTCTCACACTCACATGTGAATTAGTCCAGGATGACACAGCATCAAAAAAAAGTGGGTTAGCAAAGCCTGAAGAACTAAGCCAAGAAGGGAAGGGTTTATAGTTCCAAAAACTATTCTATGAAGTTTTGCACGTAGACTCATTAATAGATGTTACAGAAGAAAAGGTTCATTCCTCCCCTGTTAGATGCGTGACCTGTTAGACATGTATATATATATATATGTATATATAATATTTTGCAAGGATAACTGAATTCAGAGGCCATTGCCTGCTTAAATATTAGTTTTTCATCAAGTGTACAATCTCCTTTTAGAAAAGAAATACAGAGTTAATGCTATGAAATGGTCGTCTTCAACACCACTAGAGCAGAAAACCAGGCCTGTGTAAAGCATCTTCCCTGTGCCTTAACACACTTTGCAGAAGATGATCTGACTGAGGGAGAGTGAAGCCAAGAGATGAGGCTGCCATGGCTCCTCACAGAGCACCCAGGGCATACAAGGGCCATGATGGGGAGCAAACTGCAGGACCACCATCCCTCCTGCCTCTTGGCTGGAAGTAACCAGCCATCGCACAGAGCCATTGCTGGTTCCCCAGGGGAGCTTTTGCCTGCTTAGATTTCCCAGGGTTCCCAAGTCACCAAGGAGCCCTCCTATGCAGCCCCTCTCAAAGCAACTCAGCAGCTTTTGCTTTGTGTCACAGGAAATGGAAATGTGGAATAAAAAAAGAACAATGGAGCTTAGTGAAGGCATCCCATGGTTCCAGTCATGGAGTTGTTCACTCCACACATTGGGTGGTGCATCACATTGCAATGGCATCTCCTGCTCTGTGACCATTTTCTGGTCTCCTGACTCAGCAGAGAGGTTATCTCCACGGCAGACATATCCCTGTATCTCTGAGATAACATTACCAACTAGAAGTGGACAGAGTACAGCCAGCCAAGGCATTCCAGACACTAGGGGTTGCTCAGTGTTATGAGGCTTAGCAAATACAAGGATTTTGTATGACTTTGCCATTATTTGGGAGATTTAAAATCTTTGTCACTGGCTCTCTTTTATTCATTTTTTTTTTCTTTTTCTTTCCTTTTTTTTTTTAACACAACCAGAGTCATACTGTGTATCTGCCTCCCAGTTAGCCAGCCAAATGATTGCTTGCATTGCACCAGGATCTCACAAAACACTAAGACTATTTTGTTTTTCATTAGCACTAGAGGGGAAAAATAAACAAGCTGGGCTCATGGTTTATAATTGCATACGTAATTACCATTTTAAGACCACTCTTTGCAATACAAATTAGCTCACTGCCCTTTGTATCATATCCGCAATGCCTCTCAGAGCAAACATAAGCCATGTTTTTTTGTCCATCATGCAGCCAGATTCCAATCTCGGATGTGCTGAAAACAGTGTGATGTACCTCTAAAAATGATCTGCTCTGCTTGCAAACACAGTGACCAGTATTTGGAGCCATGCCTTGACGCATTCGCTATGTAGTTGGAAGAAGAACCTGTCCAGGCCAATATTTGGGTCCAATCCAGCTGGCAAACATTTTATAGCACAGCAGATTTTTGTAGAGTTACTCCTGGTTTGCTTTGTTTTCAACATCTCAACAGATCCATGGGAAGAAATCTGCTGATACCACGAACGTATCATTGGTTTCTTCCATATAAGTAGTAGGGAAGATGAGGAGCATATTGTCAATAAAACACAGACTTTATTTACAATTCAACTTCTAAAAGCTGCCATAAAGTAGTGAATAGCAATGAATAAGTCCAAAACCATTCTACTCTGTTTTGGTTACTACTTTATGCTCCCAGAGCTCATATGTTCAAAGGGACAAAGCAGAGACGCCCAGAGGAGAGGAAGTCTCATTCTAAGAAGCTGTAAAAAGAAATGCATGGCCACAGATCAGGGGATAATTTTATGTCTCACATGTTTTCTGCCCCTATGAAGAGCAGCTTTAAATTGTTGCTCTCCTTCTTGATTTTAGTGGAGGCTGAAGCAGAAACCATAGTTTACAAAATAATGGGTGGGCATGAATCCTGAAAAAGTAGATCCATAACAAAATCTTGGTCACTGAGGCCAGAAGGACCCCTTGCCTACCCTTCTGTCTGTGACAGGATTGATCTAATTATTCTATAACTGTTCCTGCAGATGGGTGTCTGGCCTCAAATAACTCCAACAACAGTGATTGTCCAACGGCTCTTGGCAGCTTCTCCAACTGCCAAACAGTTCTTCTACAGTTTTGCCTAATATTTAACCTAAAACTTCCCTCCTGCTTCAGCCAATTATTATTTGTCCCATCTTTGTTGACTAATGAGAATAATTGATCCTTGTCCTCTTTATAACATTCCTTTATGTCTCCCGTTATTATGTTCCCCACACTCTACTTTTGCCTTTAGGTTAAAGGTGCCAAGTTATCTTAACCTTTCCTCTTAGATCTGAATGCCAGACTTCTTACCATCTTTCTTCCACTCTAAATTCTTCAATTTGTCCACATTTTTTATACCGAATTGAATGCAGTTACTCCAGTTATGCTTTAACCAGTGCCAAGCAGAGCGCAATAATTACTTCAGTAACCTTACTGACCCCATCTAATAACAAAGGCAAAATGCAGCATGTAATTAAAATCTAAAAAAATAACTATTTTTAAAAGCTAATTGCCTTAACAATCAGAACATTCTACAGCTCAGAGAACACACACTAAAGAATTTAAAGGTTATTGTTCATTCAAAAAACATCTTTTTCAATTATATTCTGTATATTATATTTTGAGCTATGTTCAGTTTTACTCCTATTAGGAATGGTCTGCACTGCATCTCTCACACTCCCTCATCATCTTTTTATTTCCTGCAGATTTAACTCCTAGAAGCTCTATGGGGTCCTGTCTATAGTAGGGATGTTCACTAAGGATTTCCCACTGTTTTGAGACCTTTTCCAGCTCCACCAGTATGGCACAGCAGAGAACTCCCACTCATGCTTTTGATCTTTTAGGCTATTACTATGTCTTCCAGCTTCACTAATGTCAGTGGAGCAGAGCCAACAGTGAGGCATTTTTAGAAAGCTTCCTTTACAAGGACAAAATATTCATCTCCTTTGCCAAGTCCATGGTGCCCTACCTTGAATCCCCTTCTCTCTGTGGTCTGGCTGGTTTTCTTTAAAGGGCCTTCAGTCCTCTTCACATGATCAGCATCATACATGCCCATCATAGTCTGTAACTGCACGAACTCCTGCCTTTCAATGGATACCTCTTCAGGAATAGAAATCCTTGTTACAACCAGCACAAATGATTCAACACTAATGCCAGTCTGCTGACAACAGCCATTCTTGGAAAATGGTTACATGAATTTCTGGAATCCCTAAAAATAAACAAAATTGGCTCCATTAACAGGAATGGGAAATTCAGACTGCAAGCTCTCTTGACTGAGCCGATGTATTTAATTAAATTGGTTTGCTATTATGCTGATAAGAAGAGATATGACTTGTAAGTAGACGTAATAGTTTCTATTCTTGTTGCCTCATAGCGCCTTAATTAAATTACAATTGTTCTGTTGGAAAACATGTCTGTGAACACCTCCAGATAGACAACACAGGAAAATATTCCTAGCAATATAAAAATCAGGAGTGTGATTTTCTCCTGTAGGTAGGAGAAAAAGGAATAGGGATAGGATTGCAGTAGGGAAGATTCAGATTTGAGTTAAGAAAAACACAACTGTGAATCATTGGAATATATCATCTGAGCATTGGACTAGATTATCTTGATTTCCCTGTACTGTGTTATCTTCTAGTGCAAGTTAAATGAACAGCTGAGAGGAATGACCCAAGCATAATTGGTCCTACTTTTGTACACACAGATGACAGGTTCTTTTGAGGACCCTATCACCTCTGTTTTTCTATGGTTGTATTTCACTTTAAATTTCTAAAAAATGAAGTAAACTCCTGATCTCATTTACACACATCCAAACCTCTCATTCTATAAAATCTGTACATTTACAAATGAGGTCAGAATTTGGCTTCCAATAGTAACACATTGTAACATGCCAGCAATTCCTCCATAACATGGAAAAAGAGCAAAGTACCTTGTTGTCTAGGTCTTGTCCTTTAACCAGTACATACAAGGCAAAATAATCACTGCTTTTTATAACTAGACCTCTTCCAAGAACTTGTGTAAGACCCCCTCATATAGCTAACTAAAGTAACAACTCCACACATTTCCACCTGGAGAAGAGACAGCTTTGGAGGTCTGAATGGAATCAAACAGAAATACCATCTGCAAATGTATAGTGTACAGGCATTGGTTGGAGTCCTGGCAAACAAGAACTTAAAAGACCTTGTATGTTTGCACGGTTCTTTGGTATTTAGGTATTTTCTTCCTTCTTTGTTTATCACAGTGTTCTGGATAGAGATTATATTTAATAGCTCGGTATTTGAGTTTTTTCCATTTACCTTGAAATAAGATTTGCACACATTTTTGTAGCAAGATTAAAAAGTGCCAAGTGATCTTTTAAACAATCCTCAGTGCCTTCAAAGGAGTTGTTCATGGCCTCACAAGTATGTCCCTGATCTACATCAGGAACTGATCCCATCCCATACAAATAAAGCTCTACCCTCTTTGACCAGAAGCAGAAAAGCACTCCTGCTTAAAACATGCCAGGACGCAAAATCCCCATTGTATTTCACTAGCAAATTCTGTAATAAGACTTAATTTAAAGCCTATTTAGGTTGGTTAAAGGTTTGCCATCGATTCAGTGAGGTTTGGGACACGTCCTTAACATACGGGTCTTAAGGACGGGAAAGCCTCCACACACACTACAGCTCTTAGGGAAATCACTGAGGTCAGCAGAGGCTGACTGACTTCAGCAGATCACTGAGGTCAGCAGATGCTCAGTGGGAAAAGAATTTTGTGCTGATCCAAAGCTATCAGAGAAATAAGGAGCTGGGAAGACTGAAGAGTCCTCCCCACATGTCATTCACCTGTAGGCTGCTAGGTCGGCAGCGGCTGGAAAAGCCAACCAGAAATATTCTTTGGAAATTACTAAAGAGGTCAGCACTCCCACATTGTGTAGAAATGACTCCATTATGTGGTTCTTTATTTTTAAAATAAATTTAAGATTCCACCCCCTAATTCACACAAAAGCTAACAAAATAAGGTGGTTTTTTAATGATGTACAAATTATTATAAAAATAAGTAAATATTTTCCTTGGCAAGAAAAAATCAAATACCTCATCCTTGTAACGTGCTAGTTTTGTATTTACACAGCATAAAGTGTCCCATATTACCATGATATGTTAGTAGCATGAAAATTTTTTATCTGCCATGTCTTAAACAAAGCTTGAGTTACTGTCTGCAGTGCCCTTAAGCTAAATGTCATAGTCTTCACAAGATTGAAACAAAACATGGAGAGGGGTGAGCAGTAACCACATTAAGGTTTAATGCTTATAAACACAGAAGGTTTAACACTTCGCAAGCCAAAATTCCCCTATGACCTGAAGACATGCAGCTCATGACCTGAGAATTAAGTGCTGCATTAAGCAGCCAAGCTGTCTCCCTAAAGAAAAGACAAAAATAGCCAAAGACTAGCTGAGCCATTGGGTTGGCATATGTCAGGTGAGACCAGGCCCAAATCAGAAATGACCTGCAGCCATGTGGGGCCAAGCCTGACCTAGCCCAGCCTTTCTAGGCAGGGCTTCCTAAGAAGAAGGATTTTCAGAGGTGCTCAACAACCCATTGTCCCCACTGACCCTCAGAGAAGAGGAGCACTTAAGCTATCATGCAACGAGTCTCAACAAAAAGCTTCCGGTATTAGCTGGAGGGAGGGAGACAAAGTGAAATTACTTTCCCCAGTGTTTTCCTAACCAGGAAGGTGCCCCCTTGCTTGCCCTGTCTCTCTTCAAGGGCTACTCCTAAAAGCAAGTGCTGCAGTCTTGAAAAGCTTGGGGCTAGAGAGGGAAAGAGAAGGAAAAAGGGAAAATAAAATGTGAAACAAAGGTTTTGAACTACATGCTTAAAGATGCATCGGTCAAACTTGGTTGAAAAAAAAAAAAGAAGAAAAAAAAGGTCTGCAAGGCAGAGAAGTTGATTTGGAAAGATGAAGGTCAGCAGAGCAACAGCTCCAAACATGAGAGATGAAGAGGAGGAATGCAGCAACAAGAGGGGAGTGTTAAACAGCTGCCTGGGGGAGCTTAAAAGGGATGTTCAGCATGCTCAAAACACTCTGATTTTGCCATAGTAGATCTGCTTGTGCCAAATTCCCACACAGAAAAATCTCAGGGACATAAGGCTGACCCCGGTATCATGGTTTTACTTCTCTTGCTTTCTTCACTGCAAGCTGTGTTTAGCTTGTAAATACACGAGTGTTCTATTCTCAAGTATTTATTGCATTCCTTACAAGATATTTTTGAGAGTTGATCAATATGAAGCTTATCCATGAAGTTACTATACAATTCCTGCAGGATTAAAATTGGACATTTTTCCGTTTGTTGGTAAATTGCCAAATGCTGTTACAAGTAACACTCAATTGTAATAAACTTTTATTTAGGGTCCTAAGGTGCTCATTACAGAGAGATACATATATATATATATATATGACTCTGTGTGTGTATGTTAAATTAGGCAATAAAAGAATCCCATGCTGCATAAGACCTAATCAAAAGGCAGAATTCCAATCTGGAGGGAATGCTGTTATTTCAACTTTCATTTCCATCCAAAAACAGGCCAAGAAATCAAAATATCAATGAAATTAATTGGTGAAGCACAAATAGCAGAATAATTTAGATTTGAAAATGTCTATAGACAAAAAGCTGTTTCTTCCAATTGAAAATATAATTGTGCCAGGCTGAAAAGTCCTGGAATATGATCCCCTTCTCACGTGGCTAGAAATCAAGACTATTCTGCTAGAAATCCATGAAGTTACATTGGTGGAAACCTTCACATGGGCAATAAAAATACACAGAATTACAAGCATTTGATAAAGCCAAGTGCTTTGGAAAGCTTTACACTTTCAAGCTTCAGGGCATAAAGTAACCAAGGAGTCAGAAAGAAATTTCATGGCTTATCCCCATGGCTGTGATAGTGGAGGCCAGGGAGTCAAACTGCCTCACCAGGACTGTGGGGAGCACGTCTGCTCAGCAGAAATACAGGAACATCCGTGTCTGTTTAGCAGGTGCTGGGATTATGACACACACTGGACATGGGCTAGTGAATATGACTTGTGAATGGCAGGGTCCAAACTGTCTGCTGGGCTTCACAGGCAGCTGAGAGACAACAGGAGGAGGCAGCAGCCAGCCTTGCAGTGGGAAATCCTGGCTGTCAGAAGCAGCCAGGCAAGATCTGGCAACGCACTCTCGAATAAAGTGGAGACAAGCTGTCTGCCCAGCTCTCTGAATGCTGAAGTTTTGGACCCCTGAGCAAAGAAACTCTCTTCAGACATTTGACTCCTCTCCAAAGTTCAGGAAATTAGAATTTAGATATATTCATTGTGAAGGATACAAGGTGTCATGTCATTCTGCTACCAAGTGCTCCTTTTACTGAAGACAGCTCTGTTTGGGCTTTTCCTGTTTGTTTTTCTAAATGAGGTTCTCTCAAAAGGCCATAGTTCTCAGGACATAAGGTAATCTTTAGCCATCTGCTTAATTTTTCTGAGAAACCTGGTACCAACACTTGTTGAAAAGTGTCAGTTTAGGAGAAAAAAAAAACATGGACATTTCCACACAAAGCTTGTTCTGCAGGGGACCTTGGGACAGCTCAAGCTCTGGACAAGGCAGATGTCCTGTATCACCAGAGAGTCAATACCAGCAAAATTGCCAGCTGACTTTTGATGTAAAAAGCAGAAATTGAAGATGAGTGCTACTGCCATGTCGCCTAAGAGTGAGGACAGCTCTGCAGGTGGTCCCCATATCTGGAGCAGAGAAATTACAGTGATGGGAAGCTGTGGCTTCAAGTCTAGCATGCAATAAATATTTTAAACACCATAAAGTTCAGAGTTAAGATTCCAAATTCAGGATGTTCATTTGTCCCAAATCTAGTCACTTGAACCTCTGAACATGACTACAGCTGCTGCTTGTAGAGGATTGTTAGGAAAAGAGAGAAGAGCCTTTAGAGTACCTCATCTGCAGTCACTCATTGGTTGTTCACAATTTTTAAAAGTTGAAATCACCATCTGTTCGTGTGTAATGTGGTATTGCTCTAAGGATTATACCACAAGGTAAAAGAAAAGATTTGAGGAAATTAATGTCCCAACTTTAAATTTGACACTTTTAGAGGTATTCAAAGGAGTTAAAACCCCATTGCAAAAGAAGAAAAATCGGCTTTTCCAGAGAAATTATTTTCACAATCCAAAAAAGAATGCAGAATACACTGAACCACGAGTTTTATAGATAACTTCAGAACTAAGCTGAAAAAACAGGTTGATTTTTCCCCAGCCATTTATATTCAGCTGAGGGTAAATCACTTCAAAAACAAGTTAAATTACCACCTGAGTGAGAGAATGCAAAGGAAGGATCAGTCAAAAATCTTCCTGCAGAGAGACATGCATTGTTCATTCCTGACTCCCACCTCCCAAACCAACTCCATTCTACAGTCTTCTCTAGCCTCCACAGTGATTTTGTAAAGTCAAGCACAATGGAAGTGTAACAAAACCAAACTTCAAGTCACTGAAACTTCACACAAAATATGGACAGATTTTTCCCCATAATTCTATCAAAATTTTTCAAGTCTCAGGCTAGGGCATTGGCCATCAGATAATTTCTCCTGCCCAGAATAGGAAACAGCATCCATTTCAGAATTATTAAGAATTCTGGAAAATCTGAAATTAATGCAATAACTTTTGATCAGCGCAAAAAGAAAAAAAATATATATATAACTTCATAAATCAGCTGGATGGATCCAAAAGTCAAGGTGAAATTCAAGACAACTGTATTTACTGTAGAAAAAAGGAAAGCCTGAACTAATCTCTCACCCAAAATCCAACCACAGTGTCTGGACCCAACAGGCTCAGGTTATTTTCCCATAGTATCAAAACCACAACTAGAAATAGTCAAAAGAAGCAACTGTCAAAAAAAGCCACTCATTTAATTAAGTTTCCAGAACGGCTCTGATCAAAGTGACAGTTACACTTCAACAAAGTCTTTTGATCTTGTTGATGCTCAGCTGAATGGAATCATCACATCTTCAGAGCCATGCCCAATGAGAACATAAATTCTGACTGCTCGTTGCTGAAAATATTGCTTGCTATTTTTATTCTGGTTATTTTTTACTTTAAGAAAAAAAGTTGAATTCTCTCTGTCAAAATCAACAGAAGAGTTGTTTAAAGGTATGGCAAGATACACATTCACTTAATGGAATACATACAAGAGTCTTTACAATAACTTCATGAATTCCAGAAGTGGACTGAATACAACACAGCAAAGTCAATCATGCTGGTAGATATATTAAGCTAAAAATGCAGAACTGATTCAGAGGAAGATTTCAAGAAATAAAAACATCTCACAAAAAGCACAAGAGAAGAGGAAATACAAGGTGTGCATGGAGCAAATGGAGATAACATTAGAGAAATAATGTAACACAAACCAGCTATTGGATTAGGAAAAGTCACCATTAGTCTTGCAGTTTTGCATGCTGAAGCGTCTGAGGCTGCAGTTCCTGAACCATGATGTACAAACCACCACTGGCCAATATATCTTTGGTGGCAGCCTGCTGTCAACTGTCTGAGCATTATCTGTCTTGTCCCAGATGTTGCATCCCACTGAAGATGCTGTTAATGGATGTCAGACTAAACCAAGCCAGGGCAACCATTGCTACAGAGGCATTTACAGAACTGCACATGAGAAATTAATCAGATCAAAGGGAAGAGAGTAAACATTTATCTCACTCCTCTCTCCATATGGAGATGCAGAGTATTCCATGTTAAAAAATAAAAAGATTCTTCTGTTCAAAAATTTGCACCAGAAAGTTTGAGAGATCAACTGTAGACCAAACCATGGCTGATATATCAGTCAATACAGCATTTTAAAAAAGTTTCAGGAAAAAAGTAACTTTGATTCCTGATTTAGAGAAATTCCTGGCAAAGGAAGTAACTATGCTCAACCCCCAAATAACCAAACACCTATCCACTGCATGTGGAAATTATTCTGCCATCATTTTACTACTCCAGCAGAGGTGGTGCATGGCTTTCGAAGCTTTGGCTCTTCTTGAAGGCTGTTATTTTAAACATTTTAGTACTGGGAGCTGCATGGAGATGGCAATTATGGAATTAGAGTACAGTGTGGAGAATGTCACTTTGAAATCATTTAGCTCAGTTCATTTCCTTTTCAAGAGCAATAGAAAGCAGATGGAGCAGGGAGGGCCAACATGCCACAGAACTCCCCAGGCCTTGGCCAGCACTCTCTTCCTCAGGTCTTACAGAGGGGTCACCAAATCCTCATGGAGCTATTATTCTTTAGGAGCACCACATGCTAGAACTCTGCCAGGATCCTGATCTTTGGAGCAAGTTGCCTCAATCCTAGGTTTGTGTTTAGCATCAAATATTAGACCTAAATTGCTAACAAGGTCAACAGGGACACAAGGCTCACACCAGAAGAGCAGTGTAGGGGAGCCAGAGAGAGGCCAGTGGAGCACAGCAGGAAGATTAAGTGCTATGGAAAAGAGAGGCCTTGATAGAGGGAAAGAGGCCTCCAAAGAGTTGTCCAATATGAAGGAAAGGCTGTTACAAAAAGAAAGCATTGCCATACGCAGCAAGAGCTGGACAAGAAATTTTAATCTTGACTTGCAGCAAAGATACACTGAGGTCAGGACAGCAAAAATAAATGAAGTGCAAGGTGCACGGGGAGTGAAGCTTTGAAGCCTCAGAGTGTAGTTGATTCTGTATCACTGGAGGTGGCAGGGAGGAGTTACAGGAATTTCTCTCAGGGACCATGCAGTTAAGTGTGATCTTTCCTCGGAGCAAGGGGATGACTTCCAGAGATACTGTCCTGCACAACATCTTTTGGATAACTTAATAACGTCTGTTATAGCTTATTCTTTGTGTTTCTTATACAGAGAAAGAGGGATTCCCCAGATGGGAATAACGTACAATAAGAGAAACAGACTCAAGTGCTGGAGTTACAGTAGAATCTAACAGAGACTTAGGAAGTCCAAATCCATTCCCTGTTAATGTAACAGGACAGACCTTCCTCTCTCGGTGTCAGTAATGCAGAGAGCCCATGTCTCACTGGCCAGCAAGCAGGAACCAGAGTGAGCCCCAGCCTCTGAACCACCTCATGCACAGCTCCAGCTTGACCCACACAGCAGATTCATCCCTTGTGTGTTCCACGGCACAGCAAGCACATTAAAGCTGGGCTGTTCTCCAAGCCATGGTCCAAGGTGCAGGCAGCAGTAGCATCACCACTGCTCCCCCTTGCTTCACCTCTACTGAGCAAGTTGCTTGTGCTCATCCATACAGCCCTTGCTACTATTTCCCACCTATCACAAGATCTGCCTTCTTAAAAACAGTCCATTGTGCCAGGTGGAGAGAGCTGTTCAGATGGACCTCCAAGGCATAGACAAGCCTGATGCCAAAGATAAGGGCAGCTATCCCAGACTGATGGCAGACATGGGATGCAGTGTTATCCTCTCTTCACGTCGGTCTCTTCATGCTCACAGGAGGTGTCCATTCTCCCTGGAATAGCTTGTGCTGTGCATCTAGGATAACCCTTAACGGTAATCATCAGACCAACTTCAGGGCTTCCCGCAGCTCCCCTTCTAGAAACCTGTACTGAAAGAGAAATCTTCTGCAGTTGCCTTAGAGAGTTTTGCCATTCAAAGTTCTCACCAATATCACCCAGTCATGGGTGCAATGGTGATAGAGGTCTGTGAGATTAGCAAGTTGGTCTGTTCATGCAATGTGTCCACTGAAAATATAGAAGGCTGGTACAGGTTCTTACCCTATGTGCACTCTCCAGATACCCAAACAAACTAATAAAACTCCTTAGCATCCTCCAAAAATACCTCAGCAAAGGGATTTCCTCTCTTCCTCTTTCTAAGCCCTAAACAGAAGGCTCAGAGATAATTGGCAACTACACCAGACACCTGCAAAAGAGCAGCTATTTGAAACACTGCTCTGTGCCATGGGAGCTAAGGTTTTCATCCTACCTCAGCTATTGGCAACAGAACACTTTTCAGCACCTGGGCAAACTCTACTGACAATCTCCTACAGACATTCAGGCACTGTATCAATACAAGTATGGGTCTGGCTGCCTGCGAGCTCCCAGCAGAGCATGTGATCAGCTACTTGACCTCAGCATGACAAATCTGGGGCGACAGGCTGGACAGGTCATAGCAGCCTCTTGCATAACCCATTTCAGGCCACCAGTAAGCCACCCATAAGCCAGGTCACCAAGAAATCATTCTGGCAGTGTCTGTCTTTTGCTTCTCTTTCTTTCCTCCCCACACTTTCTTTCCTCCCCACACTTTCTTTCCTCTGCCCTTCAGAGACAGTGTCCCTTTCCAGCTCCACTGCCAGTCACACAGAATGTACAGAGGTTTCTTTCCACTTCTGTTCCAGCCACCAGGAGCTTCAGTCTCTGTCCAGACCAGAGAGGTAGCCCCAAAGCTACCAAATATACTCGTATGTCTCCGGATTCCTAAGCCAACACCATGGCCATTGCTCCCTCATTCCTTTTCTGCCTACTCCTCTCCTTCTTTGAAGTGTGTCTCCATGTTCTCCCTCTCTTTTTTTAACTGCCACTATAAAGAGACCTGATGACCCACCACCCTGCAGAGAGGTCCCACACACAACCCGCTGTGGGTGTCTCTCCAGCTTGATGCTGTTGCACACCAGCTGCAGTGACAAAATCATAGAATCATGGAACTGCTTAGGTTGGAAAAGAACTTTTAGACCACCAAGTCCCACCATTAATGCAACACTGCCAAGTCCACCATTAAACCATGTCCCTGAGTGCTACATATCTTCTAAATATCTCAAGGTGTGGTGACCCAACCACGCCCCTCCCCCTCCTAATGTCTGACAATGTTTTTGTTGAACAGATGTTTCCTAATATCCAATCTAAACCTCCCTTGGCATAACTTGAGGCCATTTCCCCTTATCCTATTGCTTACTTAAGAAGAGACTGACCCCCATCTCACCACAATCTCCTTTCAGGCAGTTAGTTGTAAAGAGCAGTAAGGTCTCCCAGGCCTCCTTTTCTCCAGGCTAAACACCCCCACATCCCTAAGCTGCTCCTCATCAGACCTGTGCTCCAGACCCTTCATCAGCTCCATTGCCCTTCTCTGGACATGCTCCAGCCCCTCAATGTCCTTCTTGAAGTGAGGGGCCCAGAACTGGACACAGGACACAAGGTGTGGTCTCACCAGTGTTGAGTACAGGGAGATGATCACTGTTCTGGTCCTGCGGACCACATTATTCCTGAAGCCAGGATGCCATTGACCTTCTTGGCCACCTGGGCACACTCTGGCTCAAGTTCAGCTGTTGTCTACCAGCACCATCAGGTCCTTTTTCACTGGATAACTTGCTGGACCAGTGAGGACACTGGTAACAATATGGCAGTATCACCACGATGTCAGTGAGAGCTGTCGGTCTTCCTCCTAGGAACATATTTCCAGGGCTTTCTTCTTTCTCAACTGGTATTAAGATGTCTCCACCTGGATGTCTCCATGCATCAAGCCCACATTTTTACTTACCTCAGATATTTTTCCTACAGGTAAAAGTCCTGGTTTGAAGTCTCCTTACTTTTGGGCACACACCTCTTTACTTGAGGTCTGTCACTGGTGAAAGTTTCAGTGTGGCCAGGGCAGCAACCCTTCCAGAGATGGAAAGTGGCACCTCATTGCTCTGGGACTGCAGCAGTGCTTACCACAACCCCAAGATCCCAGAGGTGCTCCATGCAATGCCAGAGCACACAACTCTGCAGAAACCCTGACCATGGAGTAAGAAGGCTGTCAGGGTGTGACGGGATGGGAATGGCTGCCAGAGGGAGAGAGGGAAAGGTGTCTCCCAGTAAGCTGGGGCTGTAAGGGTGTGAGCTGAGACACAAGACTGCTGGACAGGGATTAGATGCATTGGGTTAAAATCATCTCAGTCAAATAAACTCCCTCTCTGCCTGTGATGGTAGCTTATTCCTGCCTCTCCTTCCTCTCCAGGGGCTGGAGCATGTGGGAGAACATGTACTGTCTTACACATCACTTTCAGCAGCCACTGGGAATAATCTGCATTGGGTGCAAGAAGCCAAACTAGGCATTTCCTTCCTCACTGTGCTTCTGAAGAGGTTTCAAGAGACAATGCTCCTTTTGCATTTTGTTTTAAGGGAATCAGTTGCTTCAACGGGGAGTCCAAAAGCAATTTGACTAAAGAACATATGGCATAAGCTGTCAGTGTAGTTTCACCCTCCCTCCACTGCCTCATCAAAATTAACATAACCTTCTGCATGAGGAAGAATGGCTAAATCTTCAAAAAGAGGCAGGAAGGTGTTTGAACTCTAAGGGAAATATTAAAAATCCTTATTCAAACACATTAATATGTATTAAGAGGCACAGACAATAATTACATGGCGTTTACACTGAATTATTTAAACAGGACCAGAGTGCTTGGCAAATTAACATATAGAACAATAGTGCTCTGGTAGTTCAAATGATAATAAGATCCAATAGGATTTCCCTATCCCTAATTTTGCTGAATCCAAGTAAGACTGCTTTAAAAGTTGCGAATGTGCAGGAGGCGTCTTCTGAGACAACAAAAGGCATTTCTATCCTCTGAAAAACAACCTTTGAGGATGTGACAATACATGAAAAATTCCTTCATCTGTGCCTCTGCTCAGTACGGTTTGGGTGAGCTGAGGCTGCCCTGGCGGCAGGTTCGTCACATCTTGCTTCATTTCCATATGCATTGTGCTCCTGTGGCTTCCTCGGCGGCTTCGTCTCAGCTGGTACTGCACCCTACTGCCTCAGCACACACAGAGCGAGTTCCTGGAGTGATGAACTTGCAGAGAATAGGCACGGCTGTCGGGAGGCACCGGGAGAAGCTCACGGTCCCTGCCCGGGGCGGCTCACGGCATCACCTCGGCAGGTGTCAGATGCAGGCACGCGGGGACCGGAGCGGGCGAGTGAAAAGTAAGGAAGAAATAAGGAAATAACTCAGCCGGCACAGACACAGCTCAGCTAAATGTCCTGAAAATTCCTCAGAAAATTAGAAAACCAGCAAGATAAGCACATATGCTGGCAGGGACATGCGTGTGTGAAGGGCATGCACACAAAGATGTACCTGTGGGGAGGGCTCAGATGTGTGAGCACCTGTCTGAACAGCAATAACCTCCTGGTTCCATCTCACTGCCACATCAAAAATAAAAGAGGTGCTGGAATATATGGGTCTGGGACCAGCATAACAGAAGGAATCTGCACAGGCAACAGCAACTCCTTATGTTTAAAGAAGATGGAGAGGGATGTCAGTTTAGAAACACAACAGACAGCAGCACTAAACAGTTTTCAGTGAAATCCACACGTAAAATTCCAGCATCTTGGTCTAAACACCTTTGTTAGAAGTGATTGAATCTCTAACAGCTGCAGCAAAATGCCTTCATTTGCAAGTGTTACTGGTGGATAAGCAAAATTATCTTGCTATTATTGCTATTTTTAGCAGCGCTCATAACACTAGCTGCTTTCCAAAGAGATTACTCTCCAGTGAGCTTGCTACAACTGTTGTGTGCACGTGGATGTTAAATTATTTTCTTCTGTAGTACAAGTTGCCCACTGCAGGCTTCAGAGTTCAGAGAGCTCCATGGTGGGTAAAACTGGAGTTAAACTAAAGACTATAATTTCATGAGGAATATAAGAGCAATTTTCTCCCTGCAAGCATTTATCCTCTGGACAATAGGATTTTTAATGTTGAAAAGCATGTTTGATTTTAAATTCATACTTAAATTCATATGAAAACGCCGTGTTACTCTATGTTTGAACTAACAATTTTATTTTCTTTTATTGCTGGTACAATTTTTGTGGACAATATAATCATCAAATACTTCTGTGAATAGAAAGTAATAAGTGAAAGCTTAGAGATTTAGAGAATAATATTTCAGGAATTTTGCCTCAAATAACCAGGTCTTTTTTTTTTTTTTTGTGCACTTGTATGCCTGAGGAAAAACAGTAGTGTTCTGTTAAATAAAAAGAAACATCTTTCTCATTAGGACTGTGTTTATCACGCTTTCAAATATTCTGCAAACCAATGCCCTTACTTGTCACTGTAATTCAATATAATAAAAGCTGTCAAAACTGCTCACTTTGCTCGCTAGAGACAAATTTGCTGAAGTTTTGCAGCATGAGCCAAATAACACAGCACCAGATCCTCCAGCTTTTATTTCACTTTGCTCTAGGCACTATTCATACTGGTTTCTGTGCAATTTTTGCTCAAGTAAGGGCTGAAAGTTTCAGGTTTTGAACATGAGACTTTTTTAGAAATAAACAGCACAGAAATCCCATTTACAAAGAATATTGGGTGACTGGAATGGTGCTGCTTGTGAGCTTTAGCTCTGAAATGTCAAGCCTATTTCCTTCAGATTATTGCAAAATACAGACTAACATCCTTGATGAAATTCTCTCAAGGTCCATGAGGTCACTCTCAGGATTAAACACTGCCTGACCTTTTGTTATACAGAGTCCAGAAGCACTGTATTTTGGTGCCTACTACCCTTTCAGAGATGTTAGTCTGTTCTACTAAAAACAAAGGTTATAGATCTCATCCCTCACGGGAAGAGGTTTGATGAAGCAACTCTCAGTTATTACCTTGTCCGGAGACTCCAGGACCATCCTGTGTCCTTCTGGCAATAGACAAAACAGACAAAGTTATCATTCAAGGACAGCCTTGAGTAATGGCTACATTTTCCACGGCTTTAAAAAACATGTTTTGATGTATTAAATAAAGAAAACACATTAAGAGTATGTGTTGGGAATAGGTAGAGTGGCAGGTCATGAGAAAAGCAGCCAGGACAGTGGTTAGGGCAGAAGATTAGAGTCAGCTGCTCTTTTTAGATTTCACCACACTACTGACTGGACTGAGATTTGGAGAAGACTTTTATGGTAAAATCTATAAACTAGAGTCCTTCACCTCACTCTTTTGAACTGCATTTCTGCATCTGTGCAGACCACAGCAGTTTAACATGTCAAAACACTTTCACAGGCTCAGATAAAAGCTGTGAAATATTAACAGCTGTAGTGGCCAGCCAATGCATTTTTGTCTCATTTTGAACATGTGCCCAAAGACCATTTGATGAAGATGTGTTCTACACCTGTATAGAAACAGATTTCTGCATAGACATGGGGGGTCTAGTAAGACCAGAGAACATGAAAAACAAGATGAAATCTACTGATGACTACAGCTTCTCTGACTGAATCCTTTATTGCAGCTGCACGGACAGACCCCTCCCTGAGTTTTTACTCCAGCCATTATTCTTAACTTGGCATCCAGAAGTCAGCCTTGGCTTCCAACCTGAAAAAAAAAAAAGGGAGATAGTTAGGCTGACACACACTAGCCTCCATTAAACATTCAGGGTATTGTGCATGTGATAAAGGATTGGATAAAACAGTGGCAAAAGTCTGCTATCTTACAAGGCTCAGGAAAATAAACCACAAAGACAATTCAACAAAGTCCTCTTTGTTCCTGAATAGAACCAACAAAATGAAAGGAATCTGGTGGAAGAGAGAATGCAAGAAAGAGGTCTGCTGCAGGGCGCAAGTACAGACAGAATCGCTCTTTGCCGGCTCCTCTGACAGAGCAAGTGCACGATTATCACACGAGCCTCACAAAGACTGGAATTAAAGGGGCTGACTCGGCTGTCACATCGCTTAAGCTGCGCTGAGGTCAAAGGAGTTCGGACTAGCCCAGGTCAGCAACACACAGCCTGGGAAGTAGGGGTCTCTTTTTCAAAGCAACGATTGCTTAGGCTGATAAAAATAGATACCCAGAGCCCATGATGTCTTATAAAGCCGTCCCTTTATACCAGATTCCCACAAAGTGCTGTATATAATCAATAGCGCTCTGAAAAGAACAGAACCACAATGAAGGCAGTCAGGTGGTCACTAGAAACAAGTATAAAGGGCAAAACACACAAGAGAAGTCACCATCTGTGCTAACCCCTGAACGACCAAGGGAAAAAAAATAATAAGTCTGAAATACTGGCACACAAGTATGATAGAATCCAAATGCAAACAGGTGTCAATGGCATGACCGTAGGGGACTCTGCTATTTGCAGGTAGCCACGTCTTCTGTATATCATTTCATGAATCATGTCCCCAGCAGAGACTTCTCTTTGCTGATTTCCAGTGATGCCAGGGCTACTGATAAATGTCTCTGTGCTAAAAATAGTACCTATTCTCTCCCATGCCCTCTGTCCCCTTTCAGCCTCCACTTCATATGAATCAGCTCCAAGAGAGGGGCACTGACCTCATCTCACCAGGAATATCAAACATCTCCACAGCTTTGATGAACCTTTTGATGAAAGTGGAAAAAGGAGAAATGTACACATCAGCTGTGTAATCATGTGCTGGATGGGTCTGGATGCATCCTAAAGTTTGTGTTTAAAAGCAAAACCGATACACATCTCCTTTGGTATGCAAGCACAGAAAAGCACCCTTTGCTTTTGTGTGGTTTTGTGGGGGGAGTTTCTGGAGGCTTCAGTAGTATTTGGATGGGGTCCACAGAAAAATCTGTTAATTTTGTCATAGACATAGAACTATATCATCTTTGCCATTATCATCACTTTCCAGATAAAACCAAGATCAGGATATTAGTGGGTTTGTTGTTCCACAATGTGGATTAAATAATTGTATCTGCCCTACAAACTCATATTGACCCTTGAATCCTGATTTTGAATCAGGATTTTCTATCTTGACATTATTTGTGGCAACATACCAGATTTTTTACATATTTTTTACAAATAAAGCCTGTGCCCTCCTCATTCCTCTAGCCATAGCATGGACTCACCCTGGTAAAAAACTGTATCTGCTGTGACACTGATAGAGTGAACAAAGCCAGGTTTTCAAACATCATTCTGTCACACCTCTTTGTGGACAGGAAACTTGTAAAAAAAATCCTGAGAACAAGACAAAGCAAAGAGGGCAACCTGCAGGACCCCCAGGCAATCTTCACAGATGTGCTGAAGCTGATAGTGCAGATGAACCTGAGAAAACAAGTCCTTGGGTAAGCTCAGTTTACAACCTGACTGTTAATGGCTATGTGTTTACCTGTCCTTGAGGAAAGAGCCTCTATTGTGGCTTATGAAACACAGAGGAATTCCCAGTGTCCTCAGGAAGGTCTGGGACAAAAGTTAAACTGATAACTCCAAATACACTATTTGTGCTTCATCATTTGACAGACTTTAAACTGGAAATGCTCTTCTATGTCCAGTGCTGCAACAGCAGAAAACTGCAGGTCTTTTTCATTTCTGTCCTTTTAATCAAATTCTACTGCATATTTTCTGTTGTATTGCAAAGCTTTAGGCACTGCTGGTGCTCTGTCCCCTAGGTCAGAATCCCCTTGCAGAAGGAGATGCCAATGACTGTTGTTAAGGGGTTTGTGTATGTGTTGAGGTCAGGTGAAGGACAACTCATGCTCCACTGATGCTACTTGACAGAATCCTGGAGGAAGCAACGCAGAGAGAAAGCCAGCACCTACAATGTTTGTGAAGGGAGTGGGTAAATCCTCAGACCATGGAATTTGGGCTTTCTGATACAGGTCTTATCCAGACTGATGAGATGATGAGAAGCAGACCTTCCAATCATGTACAGCCTCGGCAAGGTGAGGGGCTTGTTCTTAGGGACCTGGAAGTGTTTACTCCTCATCTGCTGGACACTGAGAAGGCTGCAATCCACCAAACAGTAGCACTCTCTGTTGAATATTCTCCACTGAAAATGTTTTGGTTTTCTCTGTAAGGAAGTCTATTCTTGTATCTCCAAAGTGATGGGAAGTAATGCCAATTTCTCTTTCTGTGTGTTGTCACCAGCTCCTCAACTCAGCATGTCTTGCTGGTAACTTATCCTTCCATTGCAATAAAGCAGCCTTGGTCTTTCACACCACGTTAAAGAAAATAACCAGCAGAGTACTTAAACCAGGCTTGGCTTGACTGAAAATTTCAATTGAGTTCAGCAGTAAAAGGAAACCCTATTAGTACTATTTCCCCACAGCTAGCTTTGCTCAATGCCTGGTGTTAAGATAAATTATGTTCTTCAGTGTGTAGGATGAAATAAGAGTTGCTATCACAGCAGGATGAGTTGCTCAAATATTACTTACATTAGACAGCAATCTTTTGTTCCCACAGAAGCAAAAATTTTGAAAATAGATAACCAAGCTTATCTTGGAGATCTATCACTTGGGGCCATAATCCATGACCTATGTAGACTCGCTTAGTGCAAAGTATATCATTTTGTCTAACAGCCTTTAACAGGGACTTTGACAGAACTATTATTTTCTTCTGAATGATATATAAACAAATTCAGTTCTACAACTTCATCTCCAGTAATCTCTGTTCATTGTTCTTTTATTGCAAGTATTCCTTGGCATGGTTTAAGAACTACTGAAGTATTTAATAGCTGTTTAAAAGTAACAGCTATTACTACTTAGACTAGACATAAATAGAGGAAAACTAAACAGGTCATTACCTTTGCAAGTAAGGTGTGTATGGAGAAGGATTTAAGAGAAATGAAATTTTAAATCCAGTTAGTCCATTGTTCTCTGTGTTTAAAGTGAGAAAGCATAATGGGTTTGCAACATTAAGTACAGGGTAAGACTATTCTGAGTCTAATACAAATATGAAAATTTGCTTGTTGCTTAGCCCTTGCAGAACCACTTCTGGGACTGCTTAGGTTGGGACTCTTGGCTCTACGTCTCAAATGTGATCAACAATTTGCTTGTACTTCTTGGTCACTAAAGGGTATATGCCAGTTGTGAACAAGAATGTATTTTCCATTCAGATGGAAGAAGTAGGGGGGAAAGTATAAGAGGGAGTGTCTCATTTCTCTTGAGATCTATCCAAGGCCTTAAAAAATCAATGGAAATCTTTCTGTTGAGTTCACCGTGCTCTGGATCATATCCTTACAAAACTCACTTTACTGTTAAGTCCATTCCTTCTTCCCCATTCTGTTGCTCAATTTGCTCTCTGCTGTTGGGAGCTTTTTTGCAAATATTAATAAATCTGTATAATCTTTGGCCTTCAGCTGAGTCTTGATTCCATGGCACACTGTATGCGTGACTGCATGGTCGAGGGTTGCTCTGGAACTTACTCATAAAAATTAATTGTCTGGTAATACCACAATTGTCAATATGTGTAGGTTGCAGCATTTCCCCTGTGGGCTGTTGTAGCAGATCATAAAACTTCATTTCCAGGAAAGTTTCAAAACTTTTATTTTCTAGGGAACATTAATTATCAGAGTCCAGATGACCTGTCCCATTTCTCCATTAACTTCACCTCTTTTTTCTCTCATCAGACATGGTAATTTGAAGGGAACTGGCAACAAATCCCATGTCAGGCTCCTGGTTTTATGCCCTGGTTTCATATCAATGTCAGCTGAAGTGTTAAAGCAGCCAGACTCATAAGCCTAATCCCCAAACGAATGTTTGTATGTGACCATTTCCCCATTGTTAAACTTCTGTGCCAAAGCTGATTTACAAGTCTGACACTTACTCAGACATATGCTTTGGCATTCTGCAGGCTTCCTGAGACTCATGCCCTCCAGCACTGCTTGTTGACCTCCCCTTCAAACTCAGGATGTTGATGGATCATCTCGCTGGACCCACATGGTTGTAAAAACTCAAGTCATGTCCCCGTTGGAGTTTACAGCAATTAATTCTTTCTCTGAGAAATTATATTCTCTTGAGACCAAACCTTTTGCAGGTACGTGCCAGCTCTTATGAAGTTCTTACCTGAGGAAGATTCTCATGCCTAGGATGAAATATATCAAAGAGTGAGAAAACTTCCACCCCTCCTAGATAATCACCCTATGATCAAAACATTGACTGGTGGCATAAAAGTCCAGATTTCAAGTTTCTGTTCTGCAAAATGTTAGAATCCTCTATTCCAGGCAAGCTTTCTGGCCACCAAAATATCAAGCTATTCTTATATTCTGTCTCTCCTGTTGGACCTGTTTCACTTTGTATAAATAAATAACCATTAATTGAACGAGGGCTTGAACTCAGGTTGCCCATTGAACTATTGCATTGGTCTTTCCCCAGGTCTGTGAATAGGTAACTGCTTGTATGAAGTTAGTAAGCTGCAGAGCAACAGAGGTAGCTAAGGGGTCCCAAAAACACAAGGAAGAAAAAGAAAACCACTTGGTAAAGTAATTTAGTAGACTAGGTTTCAGTCCTTGACCTGAATGAGGAGGAAGAATGACTAGTAGCTGTTCTAGGAGAGGCTTTGTCCAATCATCTGAAAGGTCATAATTCCATCAAATTTTAAAAAGAACTAATATTTAAAAGTCATATTTTTTTCCTTTCTGAAGTTTAAAAAAAAAAAAAACTTTACTAAACGATCCTCTAACAAACCCCTTGCATTAGAATGAAGCTACTATGTATCTTCAGCATCACAATATCTTGAGTCTTAAAGTTTCTGGACCCAAACATGAAAAAGGACCTCACTGTTTCAGTTCCAAGTGATTTCTTCACCTAACACTCTTCCTAGCTTTGCTGGCATTTTTCAAATGAAGGTTTGAGTCTATTACTTACACACTATCTTCACAGGACAAATATGAGTTTGTCATAATTAGTCATACAGAAAGATAACTGAAAGCAATAGGAAAATCCAGTAATTCAATTATAAAGATCATATAAAAGCTAAGACAAGGACTGGAGAGGTTGAGTCCTAATCTTCTTACCTCACTGCTAGATAATATACTGTAATAATTTTAATATTTACATTTGATCATCAAAAATATTTATTTTCAAGCATCTCTTTGATAAGGAACTTGGATTAATTCTTTGATTAGGAACTAAAACCCATGCTTTAGTCAGATTCACCACTCTATAAGCATATCAACAAGTTGGTATTTCTGTAGACGTAAGAGTCTGCTTTTTCTTTAATGTCATATAATCGTTCTCATAAGCACTTGCATAAAACCAGTTAAGAGTTAACCAACTAAAATATACAAATATGCGGGAGGTTTTATGAAGAACTACAACTTCAAAAGGAGTTGGTTTAGGGGTCATGACCCCATTTTTTGCAATAACTTATGCATCACAAACTTACGTAATTGGCAGCAGATAACATATCACACTCTCAGTTTTATGTCCTTGGTTTGACAACAGTGTCAATTGAAGTATTTGCTAACTGCAGAACAAATGGAGCCTCATAGATGAAAATGTTTTCATTCCAAAACTGATGTTTGTAGCAAAATATTCCCCCTCCATTGTTCTTTTTTAACATTACTAAGTTCAGTATCAGAAATGGATGGGGGTATACACATAATTTTGGACAACAAAAAAATATTTCTGAATATTATTTATCCCAAAAAAATGGAAACACCTGAGAAAGGAAAGTACATATTTTTCTAAATAACATATTGTCAGCACAAAAGAACACATATGAAGTGGCCTTGAATGTCTAAATCTTTGTTCTTTTTAGAGCATGAATCTGCTTTACAATAAATTACTGGGAAATGAGTGACCTGGGTTTTAAAACATTTTAGTAGGGAAGGTTTAAATCTATGTTTTCCTTTTCCCAGAGATTGCATTAAACTGCAGCCAAGAGGTAAGTCTAGACTGTTTCTCTATGTTGAAACTGGACACCTGTACCATCCACTTAAAAGGCCCATCCTCTTGGGACACTGAAATCTTCACAAGCCACAGCAGAAAATGCAAAAAATAAAAAAATATTATACAGAAGGGAGGCATTTAAAAGAAACCTTAGTGACTTAAGGTCTTAATATTTATTTAAATTCAATGGTAGAGAAGCCAAAATTTATTGAGTCTCTTTTTGAATGATATGAGGCTTAGGAGTAGGATTTGTTTGGGGTTTGGCTCTGAAAAGTTTATTCTGTGGGGTGCAGTTCTCTTTCAAGACACATCTTTCTCAACAATGAGCATATTGATACACACAATATTGAACATAACTCCCCAAACTGTACAATAGAGAAGAAGAGAATGGTGGCAATTTTATTAATGTGAAGTTTTCTGCTTGACTGAATTACAAATTAACGTTGGGAAACAATTATATGCCATCAGTTTAATAAAGCATTTGTGATTATTTCTCATCTGAACCTGAATTTAAACTGACCTGAAGACAACATGATATGTGTTTTGAAATCTGGCTCACTATAGATTATCACCTATATTATTTGGTAGATAAGATTTTTGAGACAACTTTGTGAAAAGCTTTTGGTATATCTGGAAGAGTAAATTGCCTTCAATGAGACTCCATGATGAAGCTACACTAGCACAAGTTATAAATAACAGACAAGGAAAAGAAACAATTATAACAAATAGCAGGAGGAAGGGCATAAAATTAAAAAGCTGGAAAAAATGGAAGTGATACACATAAAAAAAAGGGACACCCATTATGAAATCATAGATTCATATAATAGTTTATGTTGGAAAGGGCCTTAAAACACCCTTAATTGGGTCCACACTAAACCATGTCCCCAAGTGCCAAATCTACATTTTGTCTTTTAAATACTCCTAGGGAGGGTGATTTCACCACTTCCCTGGACAGTCTCTTCCAATGCTTGACAAGCCTTTCCATTAAAAAGGTTTTCCTAATACCAAATCTAAATTTTGCCTGGTGCAAATTGAAGCCCTTTCCTTTTGTCTTAGTGCTTGTTATTTGGGAGAAGAGCCTGACTCCCACCTCACTACAACCTTCTTTGGGTAGTTGTAGAGAACAATAAAGTCCCCCCCACACAAGCCTCCTTTTCTCCAGGGGAAATTTGGCCTGAAGAGGTGCCATAAACTGACCAAATTCCATTTCTGTTTCTCTGTGTAGGAACAACTGTATCTTTCTTCTTAACAAATTATTTTCTGTTTATCCTTTTCTTAGAAACATTTCAGCATGGATTTTATTCAACTTCCATAGTGCTTCACTGCCCTTATCATTACAAACATTTTCCTGATGTCTGGCTCAAATCTCTCGTTGGTATATAGTGTTGCGTTCAGCTCTGAACAATACACACTCAAAAATACCTGGATTGTATCTGCCACCAGCATTTTAGTTCATCCTTACATATTATGCTCTGATTCACATAACAAAACAAACTCACACTCACAGACTTTCAGAAAAAACTAAATCAGAAATGCATTCTGGAAATCCATATAATGATCTCCAACCACTACATACATGCAGTTTGAGGGACCAGCCCAGAATATTCCAAAACCTTAAAGCATGCATGACTGTGGATGTTAAGCCCTCAGCACCAACCATTTCAGTCTATAGGTCCTGCTTTGCTTTCACCCCACACTCTTACAAGGCCACACCACTTACTAAAGTAGATACAGATGCTGGCAAACACTGAAAAACATCAAAAGCTGTGATGGGATGTAGAAAACTATTAACTAGGAAAGAGGAGGCCAGATACAAAAAGGCAGAAAAAGGCTTTATAGTCATCATTTGCCCTGGCCCCTGAACCATAGAATAATTATGGTCATGCAGCTGTGCAGCCCTTTGCCTTGGGGTGATCAACACCCTGGGTTTCAGGGCACAAAGGTGGATTGTAAGAGCCAAGGACTATATTGCCTTTAATAATGTCAGATTTTAATTCGGTATCTCAGAACATAACCAAGGATAAGATGTAACTAAGATAAGAAAGAAAATAAATACTTAATTTCAGAAAACAATGAACTGGCATGACGTCTCTTAAACAATGGAACAGTCTCCCAGACTCTTCCCAGTAATGGAGCCCATTTGTTTGGTGCTTTTATAGCCAGATTGGCAAATGCTAGAAAACAGCCTGCAGGATATAATCTTGCTTTGGCAAGAGATTGGGCTGGATGATCATTTCCATCCAAGTTTCCTCACAGTTCAGGCTCAAGTTTTGGAAGCAGAATCTTACTTTCTTACTTTGTATTTACCATTTGAAACCATATTTCATTTAGAGCTCCTAGATATGACACTTAGCCTCAGTAAATTCTGGTTAGAGCTCTTGAGATATGATACAAAACTCCTTACAGATGACTGGACTTCTTCCACTTCTGTGGGGACCCTCAGAACAAGCCTTTGATACTCACAGAAATGGATGCATGTCTGTGAATGTGTGAGAAGTCAGAGTCACTCATCCCTTTAGGCCGGCAAGAAGCAATCCAGCATTAGCAGAAACATTGTGCAGCACTGTGAACAGGTGACTTTGCCTGAGCTACTATTTCCTGCAAAACAGTGGAACACTGACACAGTGACACAGCTTCAGGATTCAAGCTGACTTGTACCTTGTCAGTCTGCTACATGCTCAGAGAAAGCTTTCACCTGCTCTCATAGAAATGTCTTCAATTAATTGTTAATAAGCAAAAATAAAATCCCAAAATCCCAAAATATCTTCTCCCTTTTGACTCATACCATGGTGCCTCATCTCTTTAATGCCTGTCATCAGAATGTCAGTACACTGAGGCATGAATCAGTATTATTTAATGTCTAATAAGAATCAAGCACCTTGATTCCAGAAACCAAGGGAACCACACTGCACTCACAGACAGCAGTTGAGAGTGTTATGGGTTCTTTGGGACCAGCTTGTCCTGTCAAAATTTCTGTAGTGTTGAACCTTCTCTAAAAATTTATTTCTTAAAAACATCCCAGTTTAGCCAGCTGTAAACCGGTCATCTAAGCCTTACAAGTAATTTTGAAAAATTACAGCCACATTCTTGAATGGAGAGGCCACATTTTTATTTCACCAATATGGATATAAATTAGAACCCTTCCTTCTCTTTCTCGAAATAAAGAACAATGCTATTTACTGGGCTATATATTGTAGCCCTTCAACACAAATACATGCACACTAAGACCAAGACCACCAATAACAAATGCAGATTTATTGCCATGTGAAAGATAAGTACACACAACACAGCAAACAGAAAAAAAAATTTGAAAACAAGTTTTAAAATTAAGATTACAGAGCAGAAATAACAGGAGGAGAACTTAAACACATTGCTGCCCCAAGAGGATGAGAATTTCAATGGAAAATAACTACCAAATGTTTCCAAAGCCAACCACAAAAAATCAAATAAGATTCAACTTAAACACAATTTAGTCTGAAGATTTTGTTGTTATAGAGTCACACATGCATGTAGAATTCATGGTTATTTCTCAAAAATTAAACTCTTCTGGGCTCAGATTTGTGTACCACCAAAAAAGGGTTTTAAAAAGAGAAATCCCTCTATTCTGTGAAATAGTTTCTGGGAACTTTCCTGGAAATCCCAGCAAGACCAGCCAAAGAAAATTATCTATGGGGAATTGTGATTGTTGCAGCAAATGTGAGCTTATACTCTGATTCATTTAATTAAGTTCTTTGAATGAATAATAGGATACAAAACAAGGGGTATACTGAAGAAGAGTAACCAAGCTATAACAAGATCTCTCCAGTCATTAACTGTAAATTACACAAATATAAATCCAGATCAGCAAAAAAGCCCTACCGCACTCACATGTTATGATTTTTCAATAGAAGCTTTAAAGCAGAATTTGTCAATGGTGTTAATTTTAAATTATATGGCTAGTGACAACCCTGTATACCACCCAAGATTTCGGCATGCTGGGAAAATCACATTTCTCTTTTGAAGTTATATTTCAAAAAACCCAATCATTTTTGAATTATATTAATGGGTACAGAGTGAGAGAAGAAAACACACTGTAAAAAAAAGTTAAGAAAAGAAAAATAGATGTATAAGAGACGTACTAAATGACCATATTCCAAAGCCTGAGTGACTTTTCATTTCTATTTGAATTTAAATGAATAGTAATGTGCAATAATTGTGGAAGGAAAATAGAAACTGTTTGGAAGCAATACTGCTGCTTCCAAACAACAGCACTGTTAACACATTCATTTGTATTGTACTGTATTAGCAATAGTCAAAAATTGTTATGAACTTGTGGTTATTGAGTAAAGTACATTGGTAGGTCCATGAATTCCTCATGAAGCACATAAGACACTCAGCAACTATGGATCTGTGGCTATTATTAGCATTATCTTTGAGTAGGTCAGCAGCTACATTTGGGTGAAGACTGGTCTCCAGTGGTCCACAAGCAGATGTACATCTACCCCTGATTAGTGTGGTACAGCTTGGAGAAGAGGCACTTTGGAGAAATGGCATTAAATCCTGGGAAGAAAGTGTAACATGAAGAAATGCAGTCCTTAGAGATGGAGACTGAGATGCTGCTGTTAGAACTGATGTTGATAACCTTTTAATAAAGCATAGCAACAGAGATGAAAAGAGACATAATGTTTTATATTCATCTCTACAGTTTCTGATGTACCATTCAAAACACCATAACTAAGGCATGACAGCTTGGACCAGGACTTCCAACAGGTTTTTTTCAAAGTATGTTATGTCTCAGGAAAGCCTTGAAAATTTGCCTTAGTCACACCTTGTGTTTCAGATTACTCACAGGTTCCTGTGACATTTTTATGTTCAAGCTGGGAAAGATCAAACAGGCCAGCTGAAAAAACTTAATGCACTTCATTTTTCCTACTAAAGAAAAAAAAATTAACAATTGTTTTCACAAAAAAAAAAAAAAAAAAAAAAAAAAAAAAAAAAAAAAAAAAAAAAAAAAAAAAGGCAGACCAAAGCTTCGACAAACAAAAGAAAAACTTAACAGATAAATTTTTAACCAAAGAGTTGTATTTGGAGTATTTATAACACTATCCAGTTACAAATACACCAGATTCTGGGGTGCTTTTATACAGCTCAATTACAGCAGAAAAGGAAGTGAAAATTTGCACCCCACACTTCAAATGCATATGGGAAGAGGAAGTCTGCATTTGAACAGCTGTCTTATGTGGAAAGGAGTGACTTCATCCCCAACACTCAAGATATCTGAGCTGTCAGAAAGCTGCTAACAACCTCTTTAGTGCTGCCATCCTTATGTACCTCAGGACACAAAGACCTGGGCTGAACTCCAAAATTGCATTGTTCAGCAGCTGAATGACAAAAATCCATCTAGAATTAGAAAAATACATCAAATTAACATGCAGTAAATAATGAATTTTGCAGTCCTTACTTAGTAAAACAATTACCTCACATCACCTTTCCCAGAAACATGAGACATAATATACAGTGCTAAATTAAATCTCATACAAACATTACTGACCTGTGCAGAAGTACCCTGCTTCAAGTGCTTACTCATTGAATGCCATTCAAACAAATGACAAGTTATTGCAGGTCAGGGGCGAGCATTACATGAGGATTTTTCAGCTATTCAGAGCTGTGACTCTAAGGTGATGTATTGTTAAATTAAATATCTGTTCAAGAAGGCTGTGGTTAGAGAGTTTGATGGCAGTGAGCACTGTACTGAATTTAAATGTCACCTTATTTACCATCCTGTATTATTTTTAGAATGTTTAGTGCTAGGAAATATACTTACACAACTTTAATTCTATACTAAAAAGCTCTCTATAAGAGGAAAAAAGTTGATTCCAGAACTTTTCAGAAAAATTATTTTCTGTTTCTACAGTTCCCATAGCTGTGAAAATAAGCACCTCTTCAACTATAGTCTATAGCTGTATTCACCATATCAGGTCATTTTAGGAAACTTCCATGCAGGTGTTTAACAGATTAAGGCTTGATGTCCTAACGGAAAAAAAAAAAATGCATCAAACACCAAATAAAATAAATCATTTTTACACACAGAGTGGAGGATAAATGTTTTCTAAAATCCTTCTCTGGCTGATTAGAACCTAGAAATGAGAAAAAGTTCCAAACACCTTTAAAAGTGATTCATTAAATGCTGCAGGCAGCGTCACTGCCTCCTGTTGCCACATGCTCAAATTTCATCATCTCCTGTCAGGGACCAACTGGCCAAAGTGATGGTGGCACCCACTAACTAAGCAACTTCTGTCCTGATTACCCAGATGAGCTGCTGCTCTCAAAAAACAGGGCTGCTCAGCACAGGACCCCTTCCTGTTTTCTCAGTACACAATTTTCCAGCTTTGTTCCTCCTAAAAAGGGTTCATATTCACAGAGCCTGCTAGGACTAAATTTGGGCGGTTCTTAGCAATAGATAGATATTAGAACCAAAATATTCCAATTAAATCAGCCAGATCTAGGATCCTCCCCTTCTTGCTTCTTAATTGTCACCATGACAATGTCAACACTTCAATCATCAGTGCTGAACATATGCGAGATGTGGCCCAGCTTGTCTCTTGGAGTCGTTACCTAGACTGCTTTCAGATGCACTACTGCATTTGGTTTATATTTCTTCAGTTTTCTTCACAGTCAGAAAGCTGGAGAAAGGGGATGGGAACCAGACAGCCCTTATGTCACAGAGAAAATAGACACATAATGCCCAGTTCTAAGGTTAAGAGAACAAAACTGCTTTAAAGGCCAACTTCAACACCACTGTTGGAAGGGACTGATGACAGGACTGATTGTTGCAATATCTCTTTGGCATCTGACTCAAAAAGAGGTGTGTGCTTTGTCACAATAGCTGGGGTCACTGTAAGTCATGTAAGGAGCAGCTAAGGGATCTGGGTTGTTTAGCCTGGAGAAAGGGAGGCTCAGGGGAAACCTTATTGCTCTCTACAACTACCTAAAAGGAGGTTACAGCCAGCTGGGAATCAGCCTCTTCTCATAGCAACCAGTGACAAGAAGAGGAAATGGCCTCAAGCTGCACCAGGGGAGGTTCAGGTTGGACATCAGGAAGAATTTCTTGTCTGAATGGGTTGTCAAGCATTGAATAAAAGGGTTGTCAAGCACTGAAATGGAATTTCCAGAGAAGTGGTGGAGTCATCATCCATGCAGATGTTCAAGAAATGACTGGACATGGCATTTAGTGCTATGGCTTATTTGACAAGGGAGAAGTTGGTCAAAGGTTGGACTCCATGATCTTACAGTTCTTTTCCAATCTAAATGATTCTGTATATAGGAAAAAGTTGCAGCTGAGTTAAACAAGGGCAAATATTCCTCATAATGGAAATCTAAACCTTTAATATTGTAGTACCTTTAATATTATGTTACATCTTTAGTGTTAATTTGGTATAACAGTAAGTGTTTCATAAGCACAGTTTTATTTTTAAGCAAAGCCTTTGGAATTCTGTTAAAAGATGTTTACAGTAGTTAAAGAAAGATCATATTTTAAAGGTACATTTCTAATTGCATTCTGGCAGAACCTTAGCTGGGAACACTACCAGCACTATTTTGATAGCAAAAGCTGTGACAGTTACATCAGCTAAGGTTATCTGTTGTCTGCTTATTATCATGATCAAATTAAAATACAAGAATATGGTCAGCAGACCACATATATGACATAGAACACAGGGGTGCAAAAATTTGGAACAACCTTAGGAAATCTGTGAGTGTACAGAATAGGATTGGGGTATTTCACTGGAAGAACTAACAACTTCAAGGACTGAAGCAGTATGAACAGGATGAAATCCAGAACTGCCTAGCTCAGATTCATGAAGCTGGCAGCAAAAAATATCACAATAAACTGGGCACTTGCCAGCTGCACGTGGAGGAGAAAACTCAAGATGGTTCAATCAAAGTCAGGGTTAGTATAAGCCCCTAAAGAGAGGCAGCAATGGTAAACAAGTACAATTCAAAAACACATGGGGTATTTCCAGCAGTGAGGGATGTGCTGGTCATACGTCACTGGAATACTGTGTAAAATTTAGGTCACTCCTTTCAAGGACAGACACAGCTGTGCTCCATATGGGGAAGTTCCATAGCCACAGCCCTGTCACACGACCCCCGAGCATGTGCCTGGGCTCCCATGTTTGTGCCTGGGAAATCCCATGCCATGCACCACATGAGTAGGAAACCCAGCCTGTGGGAAACGTGAACAACACAGATGGCCAGAGAGTGCAGGATCCGCCCGAGCCTCCTCAGTCACACCAGGCTCACCAAGATGGGCTGACTCTATGGTGTGTTGGCTGATACAGCAAGAGAGGCTTCAGAACAAAATGTACCCAAAGTTTTCATTTGTCCTTTGGGTTTCCAGTAGGTCCAAGTCATATTGCACAGCGGTGCTCAAATAACACAGCACATGTAGGGTACAGCCAGCATGTCCCTGTCATGCCATGCTCCTTGCCCAGGTGTTCAGCTGTCAAGCTGCATCTGTGTTTGTCTCTGACTTCCAGATGTCAACCTGACTGATGAGAATGATTGTGCTGAACCAGTGACCATATGCTCTGCCAAGCAGTGCTAATGCAATGAAAAGGAGAAGACAGCAGAGCCATCTTTTGTTCTCCAATTAATTCCTTCCTTTTATGATGCAGGAAAATGGACTTGTCATGAAACAGGTGCAGAAAATTGCTTCTAGAAGGATCAGAGAAATGGAAAATCCATCTCATGAGAATAGAGCGTGCACACATCTGAACAAACAGGTGCAGACCAATGTGAGCCTCAGTTGGCCTCATACTGTCCCAAAATCCACATGGCCTGAATTAAATCAGTGCTAATGAAGACTCCAGCAGAACTCACCAGCTCAGGCTTAGCATTTCACTGCCATAGCCCTACAGGCAGCAGGAGAGGCTCAATTCATATCCCAGCTCACTGAGATTGTTAGCAGAGAGACTGGATCTGCCTGTCCCCATCAGTGCCAACACACCCCAAAAAGTTTGGCTTGTTAGTCCCAGTGGAGCAGTGCCTGAGGGGGTAGGACTGCCCTCAATGATTTTAAAGGTCTTTTCCAATCTAACGATTCTACAATTCTTTAATTCACAGAGAAAGGGGAGACAAGATAACTGCCTCAGCAAAGAGACAATGCTGGCACACCAACAAGCAGTGTAAATATGCCATAGATACAGTTAAGCTGAAAATATGAATAATTCTATCCATTATAGCAGTGAGATCCTGGAAGAGCTCTCACAAGTAATGGAGGAAAACTGTAACAAATTTTAAGGTGATGCTTGATTTTTCTGAGCACATCTCTGTGCCACAGAGGTGTCTGAAACACCCGCAGATGCCCCATTAAGACCCCATCCTGAAAATCTCTGTTAGCAGTGAACTGCAAACCAAAATCCAATTGAAATCAGAAATTTAATTAAAAGCAGCACTTCTGAGCCAGCTGCTGGCAGGCATTTCGCTGGTAAAAAGTGACAGCTGCTTCATTGGCAGTGCAATGTCAACAACTGTAGAAGAGGCCAAGGAATAGGAACGGGCCACAACTGCTCAAGGACCACCTCACTTTGAAGAAGGTACTTGTAAAAAGGTTTCAGAGGCTTTTGTCTATGATTTCATCAGCTTAGATATTTTACTCCTAGTTTATATTTATATTTTGCTGCTGTCTTCCTTGGTTTTGGGTTTGTTTTGTTTGTTTGTTTTTTTTTTTTGGCTCAGTGGGATCATTTTGCCAATTAAAATTAGTTAAGAGAGAAAATGTCAGGTTTTCCAAATACAGCATAATTGTTCTTAAAAAACTATTCCCTCATTACCTAGCAAATCCAGAGTTTGTTTGCAACAAATGTGCATTTCAAAGATCTTTCTCATTTACACAAGTGGACTTAGATCACTTTGATTGATTTTATTTGCATAGGTAAGTATATGATTCCCATTTTTAAAAAGGAGTCATTAATACTTTTCTAAAAATGCAGCATTTTCTTGTTTTAAGAAATTCAAATTTGGGTTCAAGACAGTAGCAAGGGATTAGTATTGTGGCAATTAAATTAAGTTCCATAGGTAAGGGTAGACCATTCCAGGTATGCAGAATAATTCACACATTGAAAACGGTGAATTGGAACCCAAAGTTTCATATCTAAATTTAAAAGCAACTATTTAGTCTTTGGGTTTTTTCCTGCTAGAGCTTCAGGTGGATGTGATGTGCCCTCAGAAATGATGAGCTGTATCACATAGATATGCTTGTCACAGTTTTTCCCTGTGAAGAGACTATATTGCTTAGCCTAAGAATAACTTTAAAATTCACAGAAAGTGAGAACTGTTGAGCAGTTAAAAATAAAAAGTCATAGGAGGACACACTGTTAGGCATAAACATTGAGACCCTTCAAATCAACTTGAGCTGCTGAGCTAACCTAAACATTTCAGGTCAGATCCTGATCTCAGTGAATTCAAAATGATTGGCAGTGATAACTAATGTTTCTTCGTTTATTTCTGTTTTCCTGCTAATGAGTATCAGATATAACATTGCAAGACTACACTGTAAACAAAGTGCAAAGTTAATCATTTTCAAAGGAACACTTTATTCACAGTAGGCTGTGGAGGGAAGGAATTAAGCCTGAGTAAATAAACCATGAATGTAGATGAGAATATACAGAGAAATCAAAAATAAGAAGATGCAGGTTAAAAAATATACTGCTTACGAGGAAAATTCAACAACTGAGTAAAATGCTGAGTAATTTCATTTGTGCATTAAATTATTTGCAATTTCCTGCATAAAAGTAAAAAATAGAACAGAAATTCAGGATTTTTATGCCAAAGAGCTTTTCTTCATCCAAGAGCAGAGGAGCTAGAAGGTTTACACAATTTTATGTCAATTAAAATATTCCATATAAACAATGCATACTTGTCCAAACTAACTGACTTCCACTTCCAATTCTTTCTGGGCAAAGTCTGAGAAAGAAATGCTGCATTGCAATATAAAATAAGCAAATTTCATCTATTTTGGAACAAGTGAAGAATTACATGGAGTTCAGATACATCAAAATCTTTCTATCTGGCTGCAGAGGCCTATTATTAGAATGTGTTAAACCTGTCCAGAAACTTCTTTCTACTATTGATAAACAATCCACACATTAAATTAGGAGATTAAGACATGTATTCCTTCCAGTCTTTATGTGTGTTTGTCATTAATCCAAAACAACATTGCCAAACCTCGACCACAGAAATAGTAAAAATAAATACCAAAGGTCTGGGAAGAGGAATCCTGAGGTCACAAAGAGAAGGTAACTTCAAGGGAGTATCCTGGAAATTAAGTCTTATAAATCATCATGAGCTGAAAGAAACAAATTCAGCAATTGCATAATGCCAATTTACATGGCTAAAAATAATAAGAGTCGTGGGGTGAATGCCAGGAAAAAAAATCAGTGGAAAACTTCACAAACATTTATGTTCAAATAAAAGGCTTGAAGCAAGAAAGCTGCTTGATGAGAGCCTCAGTGCACAGCACTGGTGCCTTCCAGCCTCCTGCTTGGAATGCCACTTGCTTCAAACGAGTCAGTCATGCTTACAGCAATCATGTACACAAAACCAGACCCCATTATGTTCATAATACACATATTAGTGATGGTGGGGATAAAAGGTCAGCAGAATAATCATCTCCATTCTATATTCAAAGTAGGCTGACATTTCTGCCTTTCTGGGTAAACTCCTCCATTCCCGTTATAATGTTTGTTCCTCTGCTCTACAGCTTATTCAAAACCATTAAACCACTGCTGGGTAAAACCATTATATTGTAGAAAATGAGGGTCACCCTGAAGAAGATTATACTATGCATGATCCCTAAAGATTTTCCTTGAATAAATGTTTTTAAAATGCTATTTTTTTGTGCCTTCCCCTCTGAGTCTGTTAGGGATTGAAAATTCAAATGTGTGTATCATTTCAGGCAGGGCACATGCAATCACCTTAAAACCTGAGAACTATTAAACTATATAATATTCAAATTCTTTATATTCTACTGCACTTGCTAAGGAAAGTGAGATGATGAATATTGCACCGCGAGCTTTCAGTCCCCCTTTTGTCTGTTATCATACTACATGGCTTGGGCAAAATCACAATCACAAAGAAAGCACCAGGAGTTTTGCTGTTGATCACTCCTAGCTTTCATCACACAAACCTTGAGGCTCTGAGGACCAGCCTGTGACAAAGACTGCCAGACAGCAGTGGGACTCCCCTCCCTTGGCAAAGGACCTCAAAGGAATTGTGTTCTCTTTACGCTGACAGCGGCTGGACCCTGTCTTTCAATTCCAAACTCAATCCCAGTAGCATTTTGAAAAAATACTCTTGCTATGCTGCCTTTTAAAAGATGAAAAACTAATCTGAGTTATCAGCCTGCTGTGCCCATCTCTCTAAAGAGTGTTAGTGTATTGAATTTTTATGTCATGTGCTGAAACATATTCTGTTGTAAAACACTGCACGTGGTGAGTTTTGTTACAATCTCCTAAGAGGAGATTTAGATTCAAGCAAATTGCATCTCCTTATCCTCATCTACAGCACACCTGAAACAAAGACAATGGTAGAAATATTTTTTTTGTTTTCTGCCAAGGAGTTCATCTGCATTCACTGTGTATAAAGTCGCTGCTGAAGTATAACTCTATGGGGTTCCACTTCTGGACTAGACTGTTGTCTTTGCTGCAGAGCAAACCAATCAGATGACTGTAATTACACCATACTACCAGGGGGTCCAAGCTGAGCTCTTGAGCCACAGCAGCTTTTGAGCAGTTTGCTTGATGGGTAGCAGGGATGTGCTTGGCACGGGGGGTTCTGGATAATCTGATTTCTGACTGATGGAGGTGTGGTAGCAGCTGCTGTTGAATTTGCTGGCTCCCCCCAGAAGCCAGCTGTGCACCCTATCTAGTTACATTGGCCAGGAGGACCTTGTGACAGCCACTGTCACCTCCTGTACATCTCTTATGCTCTTCCACTACACAAAAGTGTAAGACTATCCACATTTGCAGTGAAACTTGTTTCTGCTCTTAACACACTCTCACTATGCAGTTCCACCCAGGGGGAGATGGATAATATTGCCACGTCAGCTGATGGGATGGTCCTGTTAGCCCCACCTTGGCCACCAGCTGTGGCCATTTCTCTTGTGCCTCCCCTGCATCACAGGTGATCATTTCCTTTCATCATTAGCAGGTTTAGGGAACTAACCTGTCAGGAAATAACTCTTTTTTTTCTAAAGCCAAACTCTTCTGCCCCCTTAGTCCCCAAAGCATGTCACTGCAGATCACTTCAGGATCACACAAGACACAGTGCAAGCAGGACTTGACAGGATTAATGGAATGGAAAGTTGCACCTTTTGACATTCAAGTTGCACTGAAAGTTATGCTATTAGACACTATTTTAGGGATTGTAAAGTAAACCCACTCACCAAAACCATCTGGGTTTAAAACCAGATTCTTTAATCCAGAACCTTTTGGTGATCTAGTTTCCACCCCAGCCTGACAGGCTGCTGGCACAACAGGGGCACTAGGGAGCAGCCATGGAAAGGCAGGTGCAGAGACCCACTAACACATCAGGGCAACTGTACACTTGATCACATTGCAAAGCCTTGGTAGATGGCTCACAGGCTCAAGAAAATGTTGGTTTCCACTTCCTCAGGGTGAGCATTGCACAAACAGGCCAGTAGCTGTGGAATCAGTTCTCCCTCCAAATTAAACAACTTTTTTCCCAGTTCAACCCAGAGTCAGCAAAAAGTGAGGGAAAAAGAATTGAAAGCTTCAGTGCTAAGAACATCTTTGTCATATATGACACACTTGTCATGTACTTGAAGGTAAGAGTGACAGGATGGGTAGGAGATTCAAACACCATGGCTCTGATAGTGATTTTATAGACAAATGTGCAGCATAGCACTTTTTTTCTTTCCATACTCAAACCTACTCCAGGCATTGCCTAGGTGCTTGGATTTGTATGCTTTTTTCTGAGTCATATATATTTTATTAAAAGAAAAAACACAGAAGGGAGGAAAATAAAAACAGGTGTCATCTAAAAGTGGTGAAAGATTAAGAGAGAGGCAGCTCCAGAGACAGCCAGACCCAGGCTCAGTCTCCAGCATATGGTAACTTTTTTCCAGAGGTGTCACTACAAGCAAACAACTGCAAATGGAGTTTATCCACCACCAATTTCAGCAATATAACATTTATCCAGTTCTTACAGATACCAGACAGGTGAGTAATTTACCACTGCACCACTGCACCTCTCTTCAGTCACTGGGTAGCCACTTAGATGAGTAGAAATTGTCCAGCTCTTATTTCAGGAAAGTCTTTTTCATTTCCTTCACATAGAGTTCTACCACATTAATGACATGGAGCTTAGATGACATGAGAGGTGGAACTCCTCCAAAATACATTTCAGTTCCTGTCAGAAAGTATTGCGTGCCTTTGTGCAGGAAATTATAAAATAGAAAATAAACATGTAAATATACCATTTCAACACATCCTCTACATCAAAGCAGACCTGATGGTTTTAATTTCAGTTTTTTGAGGTTTTGCTTTTATAAGTCGCTGGATTTATTTTGTAGCTCCTGTTTATGAAAAGAACTTTAAAAGAGTTATAAATTACATTTATCAAATGAAGAAAAACTACAGCTATAAAGTTCTCAGAAAAAAGGAAATAATGTGAACCATGTATGTGCACTTGTGCGAGGACACACACACACAAACTTATGTATTTTTAAGTTAGTGACTGCTGAACCACAGACCACATGCAGAAGAGTAAAAACCACCCATAACCAGATGTGCCACTGTAAAACCCATATTTTAGGATATATTCTATGAAATACTCAGTATACAGGAAGACATAAGTTCCCACACTATTAATATCAGTGATATAGATTCCTAGAAAGACTGACTACCTTCACACGCCTAAAAATAATCCAAGTTCTAGCTGGGAGGTACAGCCTTTGTGAAGTAGAGAGGGGGCTTACCAGAGTTAAAACACAGGATTTTGAAAACCATCCAGCTTAAGACAGACATGAGAACAGCAGCAAGATGTCACTTCAAATCTTCCGAGAACCAAAGGGCTGCAGAAGGAATTCCACCCTTTCCCATGGAGTTAATACATGAGTGTTGCACCTTGGCTGAGCACATCAGAGCTTGTAGGGCCATGCAGAGACACCTTTTGTTTCACTGTGAACCAGTGGCCTTGGGACATGCTTGAATTTTCGTGTGGCAGGAAAGTGTAGCGGTGGGCTAGTGAAGCAAAATGTTTCAGTTCTCTGCTCTATTCATAGCTGAATAGGAAACCCCAATTCAAAGGTTTCCTTCAAGCTAAATAAACAAAGCAAAGCTGCTTACAGGGAATGGAGAAGAAGTCATTTCCAAAGTCTCTATCCAGCTGCAAATAGAGTATATATGACCAGATAGCATTTTTACCTCGGAAAATCTCTCACTGATCTAGTAGAGCAAAGTTTGTTGATATTCAGGGTTGCAAGCCCATCTGTTTACTCAGGCTTTTGTCTGCCAGCATAGTTTGAAGAGGTCACTTTGAGAGATCAATTTTTTCCTGGGGGTTTCTTCAGAGCTTCTACCACAATTTGTTATTGCATCTCTTTACAGGCTTTAATTTGTGGTTTTCAAGATTGCGTAACTGCACAGAGAGGTGGTGAGTGGCCCACATGAAGAGTTCAAAATAAGTTTGACAATATAGTAAATATCCACTCAGTAATTTTCCCTGGTCTGAGCACCGTGGAATTCCAAAGAGGTTATTAATCAGGCTAGTGGATGAACATGACTCTATGAGGGCTGGAGCATATGTTTCCCTTCAGATATTAAAATGCTGAATTACCTTGCTGCTGACTCCAACTAAAGATGATGCACCAGGGCACTACAAACCAGGCATCTGATTATATTGCTCCAAACCAGCCTATTCAGGACCAGATAAAGAAAAAATTAAAATGGGATTTTAATTTTGCCTTTTATTTAGGGTTCTTGTAATAAGTTACACAAAAAAGAAGCAAGCTCTCCCATGAGGAGGCTCAGCCCTCGTTTTTCCATTTTGCAGATGATAGACAGGAGGCACAGACATGCACAGTGGCTTTTGGAGCACTAATTCCAAAAGCTCAAGGAAATTGCAGGTCCTCGGGATCTTTTGGAATCTGCACCCGGAGAACTGGCATTGGCCACAGGCAGAAATGGGGCACTCAGGACCCACAGGCACACTGGGTTGCATGTCCCAAAGTCAGAGTGACAGGCACCTGGGTGAGTGGCAGCTGCAGCAGTAGCTCAGGGTTGCATGAGCTGCATGTGCATAGCAGAGGGCAGTATTCAGCATTTTGGACAAGTAATATCCCTTTCTGGTGGGGAAATGATGTGCATGCTGCAAGCTGGGAACCCTGCAACAATGAAGTGGCAAAGTTCTGAGCAGAGACACCAAACTACTCTGTAAGTAAGCTCTGTACTTCTGGGACAGGTCTCCATCTAGTTCAGCAGGAAGGAATTTACAAGCCATAAATTCCTTCTGAGGGGTGAAGGCTGAAGGCGGCCAGTCAGTGTTCAGCCCTGCATACTGTGAGCACTTTGCTACTGATACATAACCCATCCAACCCAAAACCACTCGCGTGTCCACTCTATGGACAGCACACAGGTCTACCTGGCCATGCCCGTGAGGTGGCACTTCAGCCCTCAGTTTAAGGATTTTGCCAGACCTAGTCCCGTGAGAAGCTTATGTTTGTATGTCACTTGGCAGGTGCAGAAAAGTACTGCTGGCTCCTCCTGGGACACTGTAAAGGAGTGCGTGCCCTGACTCGCTCACGGGGATGCAGCAGGACCCCGGTGAGCAGCGGGACATCGCAGACGCTGCGCTCTCCTGTCGCCTCCACAGTCCCCTCTGCCCGCCCATTGTGGCGCTTCCCGCAGCACCGGCTCCGCAGCGGCTGCGATGCGGTCCCGTACTCCCGAGTGNGCGGGTTCGAGACCCGGGTGCTCCCGCAGCGCCGGAGCGCGCGGTGGGGCGGAGGCTGCGCTCAGGGGGCGACGGGGCTGCCGGGGCGGGGAGGGGAGGAAGGCGCGGGAAGGGACGAGGCGAGGGCGGCCCGTCCCTGTCACCTGCAGGCGCTGCCGGGACGGCCCCGGTCCCCGCTCCCGCCCAGCCCCGGGCTCGCACAGCCCGCGGGGAGCCGGGCCGGGGGCGGGATGTGCCTGTTGCATTGTCCTTGGCGGGGCTGTCTGTGAGCACCCGCCGCTATCTGAGGCCGGGGACC
>VYXD01016862.1:2668201-2726301 GCA_013397195.1 Hylia prasina | reverse complement strand
TTACTATTTTTTAAGGAGGCTTTCTTCCTACGGGATCTGTTCCCAGCTGCGTGTGTGCGCGGGTGTGTGTCTGAAAAGTTGTGTACAAGTGCTCCGTGCTGCCTAGCAAGTGCTAACTGGGATTTCTAGTGTTTCTTTGTGATGACCGATTTTGAAATGGATTTCTCTAATGCCAGGAAATCGCGTCTGATGTTGTCAAATACTAGAACTGCCAATAGCCAGAGCTGGACGGAATGTCCTATTTATGTGGGGGGGTTTTGTAAGACGTTCGTTCACCTTCCTTTTTTTTTATGAATTTTTTAAATAATAAAGGTTGAGTAACAATACGTCTAAGGTTGTCTGCCTTTATCTTCAGACCGCTACGTTCACTTTCCCTTTTGCCTACCTCGCACCCCCTCCCCGCAGCCGGGGAGGGGCCGGCGGAGGGGCAGGCGGGAGAGGATGCGCTGCCGGGGGCTCGGGGGCGGCGAGCTCTGGCTCGGCGGCGGCAGGAGCGCGCTCCGCCCGCGACCCGGAGGAAAGGGAGAGTACCGGGTGTCCCCATGGGGAAATCCAAACCTCCGGGGCTCCTGGGGGAGGAGACCGGTCAGGAGGACCGCGTGGTCCCTCAGTAACCCCGGCGAGCCGGCCCGGGATTGAGCCCTGAGCCCTGGAGGGAGAAGGTGCAGGGCTGACCGGCGCCGCGCAGGCAAGTTAGTCCGACCGAAAACACAGGCTGGGGAAAGCCGTCCTAGGCGGGAGAGCCGCCCCGCCGAGAACACCTCGTCTCGGGCACGCAGGCGGTGCCAGACCGGAGCCTGGACGGGGGCAGCGTGGACCGCACCTGCGGCGAAGCGCGGCTGAGGGGCTCGGGCAGCAAGGCAGCGCCCAGCCCGGCCGTGCGAAGCTCAGCCCCACCCCCGGAGGCCGGCAGCTGTGCTTGAACGGGTGAGAAATGCCGAACCTTGTTCGCTTGGATCCCGGCAGGTGAGACAGGGGGTGGAGAGCATCCCGCAACCGCCGCAGGAGCCGCACAAAGCTGCCCAGAAACACTGGGTCTTTAAGGACCACCCGTGGCGCCTCTGAACGCCTCCACGTCCTTGACAGCAGCGGGACGAGGCGCCCGAGCTGTTAAGCCCTTAAGTTTTGGAGAGGGGTGCACGGCCCGAAGGCGCACGCCGCTCTCCGCAGCTGGGCACCGAGTCGGGCCCGCGGGAAGCTGTTTGTAAGGGCGTTGTAGCCCCTGTCTTGACAATGTTACTCTGGACCCGCAGTGTTCCAGTCTTTCATTCNGTCTTTCATCCACGGTTTAGACCCGCCCGCGCCCCCGCCTCTCCCCGCAAGTAAAGCAGCTCCGAGTAATCCCTCACAGAGAAATCAGACGCTCCGACCCCACTCGTCCGTCCCCTTCGGCCCCGCAGCCCCCCTGAAAATCGGGCCGCTCTGCTGAGGTGTCAAAAGATGCGGTTCAGGCGCCCGCTTCGGGCTTCCCGACCCGCCTGGCCATTGCGCCTGCTCTGATGGGCTCCAAACGCATTCAGCCCTTCTTCACCTTTCCTCTGCTCCCGAGAGCGGAACCCCCGGCACGGGGCTCAAGGCGCCGGTTCCGCCAGGCTCGGGTGCCTCCGGTTGATGCTGGGGCGGCGGGGCGAGAGCCCACCCTGAGGCGGTCTGGCTTCCCCTGGCCGGGCGCTGGGCGCCAAGCACAGAGCCCCCCCTGCGAAGCCCCGGAGCGGAGGGGAGCCTCGGCGGCAGAGCCAGCAGGACAGGCTGCGGCAGGGCATCGCCCGTTCGCCCCGGCATCACCCCGCTCCCCCCGGCACGGGCAGCGGTCGCCCAGGCACGGCAAAGGTGTGGGTGCCTGAGCTGCGAGCAGACCCCGTCAGTGCCTCCCGGCTGGTGCATGAGCACATCAGCCTCGGCTCCCTCCCGCCACCCCACGAGGGACGAATGAACGCTCCTCCCTGGTACGAGACTCCCGAGCACCACCAAACCTCGCCCTGCCCCGCTCCCGAGCAGCGGAGCCCCCCGCTCCGCGCTCTGCCCACGGCTCCCAGCGCGGTCCCGGCCCTGGCCCTGCCCTGCAGCGCCTTTCCCAGGCCCCCGCACGTCGTGCCGTAGAAACCAAAGGCAGAGGAGCAGCGGGTCTCCCCTCTCTGTGGACGCGATTACGCGATTACTTTTTTTTTTTTTTTAAACAGCTTAGTTTTCCTGACTTTACAATAAAGCCATTCTCTGCTTTCTCACCTCGTTATCTCTTTCCTTTATCCGCTTTTGGCAAGCTTTAGTTGTAATCCGAAGTTACGGGCAAGACCCGGACACATCCCCACCCCAGCGCGGCCCCCAGGACATTTTCCGGTCATACAGACAGAAATGGTCACTGTGGGCTTTAATAATAACAGAAACAGCCTCATCTTTACTCTCTACTACTAGCAGATCTTGGTCAAAGGCTATATGAGGTCAGGAATTTTTTTTCCCTAAATAAGTCAGCTTTCTAAAGCTACATTCCTCCTTTAAACCGAACACAGAGCTCTTATTTATCACTTTCTCTTTAATCAGCAACAGAAGAAAAATTTGCTATGAATTCCTGGAATCCCTGAAAGAGATCACACTTTTCCTTTGCACAAATCAAAGTTATCTGCTCCTATTATATCCTCCACTTAAAATGAATCATAAGCCTCCATCCCACTGAGCTTTCTCGGGGATACTTGTTTAGCGCAGACGAGAACAATACGCTGTACATCTAAAGAGCCCAGGGCTGCAGAAGCCTCTCCGACTGATACAAAAGGATTGAGAAACGTCCTATCTTTAAAACGCTTTTTTAGTGCCTTTCCACCTCCCCAGTGCATGACAAACAGAAGTCAGAGAGCGCAGAGAGATTTATCAGAGAGAGATCTGAGTGGCAATTACATGTTCTGTCAATAATTAATTGAATTATGTCCTCATCATAATTACATACAGTCCTTTAGCCAGGAGGAGAAAGGAAAGAAGGAAGTTGTGGTGTGGTCAGAGGGGGATCTCAGGACATGGTTCCAGTCATTAAAAATGTGATGTAACATTGCAATCTGGTGTATTCTGAGACACAAATGGGGGAACACAAACAAAACCAGCTACTAAAATACTATTTGCTTTACAGCAGGGAGAGAGAAAAAAGCACTTGCCTTCATTACTTGTTTTCATTACTACTTTCTGCCGGGGATTTAAAGGTACTTTGCCATGCAAAGATCAAAGGTCTTGCTCATTTGAACTATGACCTATATGTTGCAGCTTTCTATTGTTCACCACATACTACCTGACTATATTGGACCTTTCTGATGTTTGGAATAAAAATTTTAATTGGTCCAGAAATTAAAATTAGATCAACAAAGCATCCTATACTCAATACAAATGTGGAAATGACACATTCAAAAAATCTTGCAAGCAAATTCTTACTCTGACACTTATTTTTCTGTACTTCTTCCAGTCATAAGGGAGATCATAATATCATTATTAATTTATTATTTACTAAGAGCTGTTAGAGTACTCTTTTGGTACACAAATGCAAGAAAACAAAAAGCTCATTTCAGTTCTCACACAAGTTTTGCACTGGTGTAACTTCAATGACACGGGTGTAGCCACTTCAGGACCACCTGGCTGTAATTATGATCAAAATCTGGGCTATTGCACTTCCTTTGCTTTTCTAATGGTTCAAAACCTCGATTTTTCTACAGCTTGCTGTGGAAGACAGACAGCTGTTTGCATACAGAGCTCAAAAATCATTCTCAAGTTCCTCCTCACTGCCAGTGCCAGGGTCCTATATCCTGCCACAATTTAGGCATGTCAGCACATTTCCTCACTGTTTTGAATCCTCCCTACAGCATGAGAGTTGTAAACCCCATCAATATGTGCTTCCTTCCAGTTGTTAAGGCACATTTTCCTGGTGTCTTGAGCTTTAGATCAGGTAGCTTTTCATTCTAATTGCTTTTAAGATCCAGATGCCAAAAGGGAATTTGACACCTGCTTCCCTCTTTGCAAATTTCTCTTTTCAGACAAATGTTTGATGATGCCTCTTGAAAAGGGGTTAATTTATGACCTCCATTTAACTAACTCATGTATTTCTCATCTTCTTCCAGGCCTTCCACCTGCTTCTTTAGAGATTTTGGAAGTGGTTTACAGTGGTAGATGCACTAACACTCAACGTCCAAAACCATCTTAACTAGAACTGCAAACAGTATTCAGTATTTCCTGGGTGAAAATGCAATACAGGACAAGGTTAAAATCCTTCAGCCAGTACGTTTTCCATGAGAATCCTTCTCAGGGCTTGTGTCCTCAAAAGTAAGGCTCCCTCAGTCCGTTCCATGAAGTTCCTGTGCCAATCAAACTTATAAGATCAGGTCTATATGTTGTTTCATCTCTTTTTGGCAAATTAATAGCTGCATCCTGACTTTGCTCATGGGAGCATTTGCTTCCATTTCCTTTCAAGTAATAAATATCCTCCATCTTTTAAGGACTTTTAGAACATGGCCATATGGGGTAAGGTAACTCAACCTCTGACACAACCCCCCAGTGCCCAGAATTATCCCAACAAGGAGGTGACCCCTGAAAGTCTGATAAAAATATCCAAGAGCTGCATTTCTTACTGGAGTCTTCAAGAATGAACTGGTACATAGCTCCCAGCAGAAGGGTATTCCATTATCCATTATAAAGCAATGGGCACTATGGAAAACTATAAACAGATTTGTATTTTACTGAAACCCCTAGCAATGAGGGTAAGACACATGACAAAGCTTTCATTCTTTTATGTCCATCTTCTCACCATCTTACGTTTATAAAGCAACTAGTGCTTCAGTAGTCTGCATTTGACCAGATTTTCACATTCCTTTCCAAGTCACCCCAGGCTGCATTTTTAGGGTCATATTTCTATTTTTCTTGTGTCTTGCTTTTCTTGCCTGAAAAGTCAGTCAGGATATACATTCAGAATCACAGTATGTTCTGAGCTGGAAGGGACCCGCAAGTATTAGCAAGTTCAACTCTTACATGAATGGCTCATATGGGGATGAAACCCACAACCCTGGCATTATTAGTACCACACTCTAACCGAGCTAATCCCTTGCAGTAAAATTTCAGTAGAGTTATTTAATCACTACAGGTTGCCAGGCATAATTTCTCAGATTATGTACCACCTTACAGAAATTAAATAAGGTGTCACTGCATAGAACCTTACTTCAAGTATCATAATTTTTTTTAAATTTTGTGTTGAAACATCTTCCAGAGCTTCTCTGAGTTAACTTTGCAAGCATAATTATGCCAAAGATACCTTTAGTGCCAAAGACCTGATAGTGACAATAATTCCTAAGAATAATAATAATAAAAAATTCATAACATCTGGATAAATTTTAAAATGTTTATTAATAAATAAATTTTAATCTATATGTTATAACATTTAAGAACTGTGTTAATGGAAGTGACCCCAAAAAAAAACCTATGGCACGGAGCTGAAGAAAATCTGGAAGTTGCACAATTCCATGCAAGAAAAAAATATTGTTTACTTGATCATTTTCTATTTGTGATGAAGGACAATCAGGAAAGAATAGGGTGCAAGGCTGCTGTCAACCAGATTTGCAGCACATGGACACAGGGAACATACTGTGCCACTAACATACAGATGCATACAATTGCAGAGATCAAAATTAGCCCAAAGTGTATTTGGAATATTGGAAAGGGAGAGGCAGGGCGTTATGCATTTTATAGAATAAAATAGTTATTTCAAGGAATGATAAATATGCAATTTTTTTTAATTACCAAGTTAATTTCTATGTCTTCTCACTCAGAAGTGGAATACATCCATTGCATGCATGTTGGTGAATAATGAACAGGGGAAATGGAACAGATTAGATGAAACTCAGTTGTCTACATCCCTTTATTTCATTTAATTGTGTTTTTTTTTCCTTTTAACTGTATATTGCCTTCTCTAGAATGTGTACCACTGGAATGTTTATGCTGGGCTCTAGTTTCTTTGACGTTCATGCAGACCAGTGTGCATTTCTGTCGGTGTTTAATTGACTGAAGTATCTTTGATACTAAATAATCTACCATGACATCAATTGTTCTACCTGATTAGAGCAGAAGTATGGTAAGCAAATGCAACAGAAGAATTTGGAACTGTTCCCCAGAACTGACCGTCCAGACCTCTCCTATTCCCATAAGATATCTTCAGTTGATAATAAATTCCATAATAAATTCCAGAAGTTATCTATTGGGAGGAACAGAATGGAAGAAAAAAGAGCAGATTGAAGAAGAAATGTCATGGATCTTGCATTTCGTGGCTTTTTTACTAATTGAGTAAAAGTCTTCTGCTGCTTTTTCATGAACACAAAGACAGGTTTGGAGGAACTCCATAGTGATTTACCAGTAGAACTGAAACAAATTGGTACATACCATAGAAGTACATCTGTTTTCTAAAGCTGGATAGGAAGCTACCCCAAGAGATGTAAATTAGCGCTTCCCGCAGACACTGCTGGAAGCTGGAAAGATCTTTTTTCTTTTACCACATATCACTATGAAATCACTTTGGAATCTTCTGGCTTGTTAATAAATCTAAACCCAAGAAAAGAGACTTGACAAAAAGGAAAATCAGAGTTTATTTAGTCTTCCCAGTTATTGAACGTCACTGACTCACAGTTCATTCCTAGATCTGTCAAGCCCCTCTTGCTCAGTGCAGTAAAGATCACGGATGGGCCAGGAGATGGGGAAGAAGCCACTGAGGTCTCTGAGAGGAACCACAGCACTGCACTGCAAATGCACGAGATAAGGGCCAAACTGCAGGACAATGAGAAGAGGGAGAAGATTATCTATTCCCATGCACAACACTGACAGCTGACAGACATGCAGAGATAAATAATGTCTCTGAAACCTGGAGCTACCAGGTGAGCAATCAGGGCATTCATTGCAATTCCCATGTCATTCGTTTTTAGACAATGGATGTGTCATCATTGCAAAATGGAATTTGGGGTTTTTGGAAAAGAAATCAACACTTAAGTCATACTTTTGAGCAAGTCAAAAGACACCCAAGGGTATCGATTGCCTTGTATGCTGTTCTTTTTAATAAGGCCAAGGAAAAGCATCGCTGGATGGGATCATAATCATCTGCTGCTTTAATGCAGACAATCGAAGAAGTCTCCTTACTGATGGCTGCAAATTCATCACTCTGGATACCACTCAGAGTCATTTGGCATGACATTTTTTATGCATAGAACAGAAAAGTGCAGTATTAGCTCCTGAGTGATTGGATGAGTTTTACATCCATTAATGTGCATAACAGAAAATGTTTCCCAGCTCCGACTTATCTCTCCTACACAAACTGAGAAGATGCAGATTGACTTGCTGCTGTTTACTCAAATTTTTGGTACATTTTTTCATTCTGTCCAAAGTCCTGTTTATTTGAGAACCTATCATCATGCATTGTAGATTTTACTGCTGACTCTGAGATCGTAGCAGTCTGGCTGTGTTCACATATAAGGAAATTTACTGGATGACAAGTAATAGGAGAGAAAATTAGTCGCACTAATCCCATAATGAATAAATGTTTCTCAATTCACTGCTTTGGGAAATCAAGGAATTGGTAGATCATAAGCCTAGGAAATCTGGCAAATTTTTTAATCACATTTTTAATCCACCCAATTGCCAATTCAACCTGGTTAAAATCCATGTGTTATTCATCTGAAAACTGCAAAATTAGTCCACCAAGAATTCATTATAACATAAAAACATTCAACAAAAAAACTTATGCTAATTTTCATAATAGACCTAACCTTTTTCATTTAAGATGTTTCATTTCTAAATGTAACTAGCTTAAATTCTTCAGAAAAAAAAAAAATAAAATTTCATTTTCCATTTTGGTCAACTCAAAAATATACATTTTCCAGTTATTCAAGTGAAATAAAATATACATTATTCCAATTCCCTGATCAGGAGTGTCTTCCTGCTCATGAATTGTTCAGGCTCTGGTTATCATCAATTAATTTATACAAACATTTCATTTATCAATTTACATTAAGAAAATACAGCCAAGAACGTATCAACTAATTGTTCACTTAGGATATTTATTTGACTGCGATACAGAGCCATCACTGACATGAATGGTGTCATATTTGCTCCCCTGCTGATTATATGGCTTTTTTTTCAGAGACGAAATACCAAATATCAAGTAATGGCATTTTTAGATGTGAATTATCAGACAAATAATCATTAAATGTTTCAAGACATACAAATTTTCTATCCAGATAGCAGCATTATCTATGTTTTTAAGCCATTGACATATTTTCAGAACTCTGAACTGACGTCTTTTATCTTCTACTTAATAATATGCCCAAACCAGAGTTTATAGGAGAGACCTAGATTATAAGAATGTTCTTAAAAATAATAAATAAAAAGCCTACTTTTTAGCATTAGGCTTCCAGTGTAAACAACAGGGAGAACTCAAACCTACCTCAGTTGCCAGACAGTGAGGACACTCATTTAAAGGAGTGCAAGCCCAGCCCACGTCCGTAGATCTAAACCTGGAAATTCCATAACCTGGACAATGTCATAGCCTGTGAAATACAGAAACCATTTTCTTGGAACTTTAAGGGAAGAGGTACTGATCAGCCCTTGTGGCAAAAGGTTGGAGAAAGACTGTTCACTTTCCTAGCAAAGCTACTTACTGAGGATATAAAACAGCTGTGTTACAGGATCAAGCAAAATATCAGGTGCATGCCATAACTGTGAGGCTACTACTTAATTCCAGATGACCAACATTATTTTATGCTGAGGGGGAGAGGGAGAGGGAGAGGGAGAGGGAAAAGAAAAGGTTTTATCTAAAGCTTTTAGGTCAGCTCTAGGATAAACTTTTGGACTCGCTTGTAACTGCTTTCATTGTCTGACTGGTCAACATGGTTAATCTTTCCCTGCTGTGCATATGACCAAGTGTTCTGTCAGCAGGTGTGCTGGCCAATAAAACCTCAAAAAGCAGTGAAATATTCCCATCAGAGCAAACAACAGTTCTCATATAAGTAATTGACTTGTCATATCTTCCTAGGCCCATTCTTTTCCCCTCTATCTCTCTCACTTGAATTTCCTCAGAAATGTTCTTTCTCCATCAACATAGCCTCATGTTACTTCTCTGCAGCTCTGCTGCCCTCCATTCTAAAATCTGGCATTACAGTGAAACTTCCAAGAATTCCATTCTCTGAAGCATTATGAGTCACACTGTAGTCCTCAGCAATATTTTTAAAACACCAATGTTTTTTTAATCACTCTTGAGACCCACAGAAGAAAGTTAGGATATTATCTTGCTAACTTACAGTCGTGGTTGTTTTTTCTATTGCCACCCACACTCTCTCATCTTTCTCCAGATACTCTGCTCCAGTCTCTCAATAGTGCAGGCATATGGTATTCAAGCATGCCAGAGTCTGACTTCAAGTTTTAGTCATTTTTCTTCCTGTAAAAAGGATGGAGGGACATTAAGCCTATGACCATTTGAGAGCTTTCCTTATGGGAGAGTTTTATTGAGGTTTATACTTTAAAATAATTATATGCAATACTGTAAAACTAACAAAGAAACATCAGGTCTAAGCCATAATCCATCTGATCTGAATATCAACAATTCCATGTGTCTGGTATGTCAGAGGCAGCACAGAAAACACTGGTCCAACAGTGAACATGGGAAGGGGAGAATTTATGCCTGCTTCTGGCAGTGATTTCAAAAAAAAAGCATTTTAACACAGGAGATTATTATCTTCAGGAGCTCTAGTTGTAAATACTATCCCTGATAAGAAAAACATTTTTTTCCTACTGTTTAAAGAACTTTCCATTTTAATTAGAAAAATAATCCAAGTTACTAAGCTATAGTAAAGTTATCAGTTCATTTTCATTGTGTTCCAGTGCTTGCTCCTTTTTTTTGAGCACGAGGGATGAGGCAGCTTCTATTACGAAAGAGTTATTTGCAGCTTAGGACTGAAGTTCCACAAATTGCTGTTATCTGCTGTGCAGATGCTCATGTGACACACAATAAATATACCTTAAGATAAGCACATAACACTGGACAATGGGCGTTCAATAAAGAAGATCCCTAAAGACAACAGTTATCTGAGTTCTGTAGAGATCAGCTTTTGCATGAGGCACTTGAGGATGGCTGGCTGCCCCATGATAGTTTTCAAACAAAGCTGCCAGGAAATAAGAGGATGAAGAGACCTAGATTCTAAATTACCAGCAGATCATGTGAATAAAGTACATACTTAGGTCTCAAAAGTTACTGAAAAATGGTCAGTGAGCTTGCCTGTGCAAGAGATGGTTGAGAGAACTGTGAAAATAAACACATCATTGAGAAATGGAGGTAGGATGAGTGAGATTTACTTAAGAAAAGGTGAGAACAGTGTTAAATGAAATAGAAAAGAATCCATATTAAATAGTAGCATTAATGCAGTAAGCCAGGAAGCTACAAGTGATCAAGACTCCTCAAGAATCACAGTTAGATGAAGGATTTTATACACATTTACTCATGTATGTATTTATCTACATAAAATAAAACACAATCATACTGAAACGTCTCATTTTACATCCAACTCATACAGGGTTTTCTGTCTCATTGCCTCATACCAAAAGGTGTGAAAAAGCAATAAACTTGCTTTTCATTTTGGTAGGATTTTGCTTCTACTCTACGTGTCTTTAAGAAACATTGACCAATTTTTTTTATTTGATTGTACCAATACTAAAATTTAGAGTATGTTTTAACTCCTGGGCTGCGCCCAAAGCAGTATGGCCAGCAGGTCAAGGGAGGTGGTCGTGCTCCTCTACTCTGCTCTCATGAGACCCCACCTGGATTTCTGCATCCAGCTCTGGGGTCCTCAACACAAGAAAGACATGGACTTGTTAGCGTGAGCCCAGAGGAGGGCCACAAAAATGGTCCGTGTTGGAGCACCTCTCCTGCAAAGAAAGGCTGAGAGAGTTGGGGTTGTTCAGCCTGGAGAAGAAGGCTCTAGGAAGAATTCATTGTGGCCTTCCAGTACCAAAAGTGGCTTATAAAAAAGGAGTGCAACTTTTTACACAGACAGGACAAGGGGAAATGGTTTTAAACTACAAGAAGAGAGGTTAGATATACAGAAGATATTCTTTACCCAGAGGGTAGTGAGACACAGAAACAGGCTGCCCAGAGAAGTTGTGGATGCCTCGGTCCTGGAAGCATCCAAGATCTGGTTGGATGGCGCTCGGAGCAATGTGGTTTAGTGGAAAGTGGCAGGGGGATTGGAACCTGATGATCTTTAAGGTCTCTTCCAACCCAAACAATTCTGATTCTAAGATGCTGTAACCACCAGGCCAAGATATTTAAAAATTGCTTTACTCACTGTGGGTGTTTTTAAGATTAAAAAAAAGAAAAATTTCTAGGAAATAGGTCAAAATATTAACACATTTATTAACCTAATGTTAAACTTTTAAATCCGTATTTACTCTCCCTCAAGTTAGTGAAGTTGTTAATTCTCAGTGACAGATATCCTCAAATCTGAATGAGGTACAACTCGGCTAAACATCACACTAAAAAATTCATTACCATTATAGATTCAGGAGGCTATTTAAATACAGGCATTCAGTTTTGAATGTTTTCCATAAGAGTGTAGCAGTAATGAGCTCAAATATTTGGTAACTGCTGATGTCATTGATGAGCTGCAGAGATTTCAATTTTCCACAGAAGATGCTGTTACTAATAGAACACCCCCTTAAGCCACTTCTGTTTCTTTATTTTTATTATATAGAAAAATAATATCCTCACTATCTCCAAACCCCCATCAGTGTGATTTTGTGCCTTGAATAGAACAGACACTATGAACAACCTGTGGTCTGGGCAGCACACGTCCGGCTTAGCAAGGAGAACATCATCAGTCAAGGAACAAGAGCTAAAGCTTCCAGGTTACTCTGAATCATTCTCCTGAATGATACTTCATACTACTTCTCACTGGCTTTTCAGGAATAATTAGAAACAGGCAGCAGTTACACCATTTCTGTAAGTTTAAAGCAAGCTGAAAATCAGAATTGTTTGTTGCTACGTTTTCAACAGCAGAAAATGTCAAGAGCACAGGCAATTTCCAACTGAATTTACTGATGCTTTATTCAGTGCTCCACAGGCAGAAAAGCCAAGTGACACAACAGGGAAATCTAGCACAAAGTATGAAGTATGAAGGCCTGAAAATGAAGATTGTTGTGAAATTTAGAAATGTGATACTGATGTGAATGTGCATGTCTCTAAAACAGTCTCCTCTATTACATATCTCAGATGTGTATATGCCAGACATAGCTGAGTGAGAGCCAAAGCCTAGATTAATTTGCTTTCTATAAAAGTTGCCTACATATGTATTTGAAAATCAAAACACTGAAAACAATAGCAGAGAGCTCATAAAGAAAATAATATTTAATTAGTTATGGGTTAGTAACTAATTAGTAGAGATACAGGACCTTACCTTAAAGGATTCTTTGTTTAATTTTGTTTTCCTTGCATAAAATAAACTTCTGGAATCTGGTTTTCATTATAAGCACTCTTTAATGAACTCTCTGGTGCTAATTATTTAGTCAGAAAAATAAGTGGTATTTTGTTCACTTTTACCTTCTTTTTCTATTAAAAAAACAAAGAAGCAAAATAATATTTGGGGAAATCAAAGAGTAAGTATCCAAACAATTTAGAAGACAAAGACTGCATATTTTAACAAGTGTACCCTAGTGTGTCAATATGATGGGAGTTACAGCTGTGACAGAGATTTTTACTGGAGAAGAACCAATGCAGATCTGCAGATGAAAGTCATGTCTCAAAAATGTATTAGGCTTGTCCAAAGGAGCATGTGGATAAGATGATCTGGTAACTGCAGTTTGCAATTCTATGCTTGGATACTCTGGTGCATATGTCATGGATTTCCATGGAGCTTTGGGAAAATTCACAGGCCTTGAAGAGAATGAAGCTACCATGGCACAAGAGGAATGGTCCTCTTGAGTATTATAAGCTTTTTTTCAAGTTAGGAGGGAAAAGAAGGAATGAGCAGGCAGTTGTCAGAAGGGAAGAAGCTGCTCCCAGGTTGTTACAAGGTCTCTGCTGGAATCTCTGCTATTCAGCCTGCTCCTGAGAAACCTCAAACACTGAGTAAATAGAAACTTTCCACATTCTGCTGATGATCCAAAATTACTCAGGACAATCAAAACTGAAGTTGTGTGAGGCAGAGTATAGAAGTACCTCACAGTCCCAAATGACCTGATGGTAAAGATGAAATTAAATGCCATTTCTAAGTAGGAAAGTAAAAGATGTGTACACATTTTTGCACATAATGCTTGCCGGATAGAGCTCTGAGCAACAAAGTCTACAGAGATTTCTATGACTTAATTAAACTATTAATTTATATCCCTGATTTGGGGTATTCCTGACAGTGCCTTTTAATTTCGTTGGTGTCTTTTAGCCTACCACAGTATTTTTTATTATTCCATTTGGAGATTAATCTTCTCTGTCTTTAAATGCTTCATAAATACAAACTATATAACTATCATAGAATGAAAACTGAAGCATTTCAGTTAAAGGAATTACACAAAATGCTAAAAATGTGTTAACTAATTCTCTACCAGAAAACTGTCATTTCCATTGAACCCCTTCCTAAAAGAAATTAAATTAAATTAAATTAAATTTATGTGTTTCTTGGGAAAGTGGAAAAAACTTTTGAAATGTAGATATATTTCAATCAGACATTTCTGGAAAAGAAAGGTTCAAATTTTCACATTATAAAAAATTGCAAGTGTTTAAAATTAATGTCTTTATTTTAACCAAACAGTACAATTCAAACAACACAAAGTAGTTTTAAATTGTATATTTTGTTTCCTCAGGAGACGTTCAAGAATTTCTTTCTTGTTCCTACTTGGGATGAGTTTATTTTACAGAGTATATTTTTTTTTTTAACAAACAAACAAGTTCATTCACTTACCAAATCAGGATCTGTTTGTCCATTACATGTCTTGAGTGGACAACACCGCAAAAGCTACCTTTGAGAAATTCTTAATATCTTCTGTGTAGAAACAATATCTGCCTGGAAGTACCTCTTCATAGAGTTTTCCTAGGTAGAGTATGTCCTTGCTGATTATTGTTGTCTGAAATATCTTTCAAGTGGCTTTTGCACTTGTAGTGGATACTGAAACAAAAACCAGAAGTGTCCTGCCCTGGACAAACTTAGGCTGAAACTAAAACTTTTACTGAAAGACAAGAAAAAACACTGAAGAAAACCCCACCTAATTTTAATAGAGGACTTTATAGTAGTCTTAAAGTTTTTGGTAGTAAAGCACTGAACCATGTTCTGAAAAATTGGCTTCACCTGCTCAATCTGTAATTCTACATAGAGCCCAACTAAAGGTCTAGGCATATGAATAGTTTGTATTAACTCCCTGGTTTTAGATTTCTTCAGCTGCTGTTCTTTACCCTTTCAGGCCCTCTGTTATGTATGAAATTAAAATGTCTTAACACAACTCCATGCACTAAAAAATGCCCAGAGAGGACTGTACAACCTGGAGAAAAGAAGGTTCCTAGTGTCAATAAATACCTGAAGGTGTGCATGTTTTCAGTGGTGCCCAGTGAACAAGACAAGAGGCAAGGGGCATCAACTGAAACCTGGCAGTCTGAACATCAAACTGAACATCAGGAAACCCTTTTTCCTGTGAGGGTGATTGAGTGATGGCACAGGTTTCCCAGAGAAGTTGTGGAGTCTTTATCCACGAACATATTCAAAAGTCATTTGGACATGGACCTGGGCATGTTTCTCCATTTGGCCTTGCTGGAGAAAGGGGGTGGTATCAGATGACTTCCAGACGTTCCTTCCAACCCCTGCCATTCTGTGATCTATGATTCTGTGAAATATCACTCAAACTGACAAAAGATTAAAGAGGAAAAATGAAAGAATAAAGGAATAATTAAAACAATTGTCTTAAACAAGAAAACCAAGGAAAATATGCCAGAGCAACTAGAGCAGCAGAATCTTACGGGTACATTTATTTTTAACAAGTACTTAATAAAACAGCTAGGAAAAAATATAAACCAGAAGGAGAACATATGCATCCACAGAACATAGAAGAATTACCTAGATAATTTATGAACCACTGACAATTAAACTGGTATGCCAAGAGGAGCAGGTGCTAAGAAATGAAAAAAAATTACAAAGAGAGAAACATGGTTAATACTTTTCGCAAGGAAGTCCAAGGAATTCCAGTACTTGCTTTCCCATATCTCTTCTCCTTCAGAAAAGCAACTGAATACATGCTATTAGGAAAAAAAATTATGGACCCAATAAGAGACCAAGAGCAGACTAGAACCATAAGCCACAGTAGAGATTGTATAGGATCAAAAGATCACAGGATAATTCAGGTTGGAAGGTATCTCTGAAGTTTATCCAGTCCAGCCTCCAGCTGAAAGCAAGGTCAGCTGTGAGATCTGACTAATTCTTATGCAGCTTGGTCTTGAAAAGCTTCAAGGACTGCACAATTTCTCTTAGCAATCTCTTCTGATTCCTGAGATTCTGATCTGTTCTAGACTGACCAAACTGTAAAAATGTTTTTCTTTAAATCCTGTCTGACCTTGTCGTTTTTCAACTTCTGCCCACAATTCCTAATCATTCCATCATGCAGCCCTGGTCCATCCTCCAAGATCCCCTGAAAGCCATATCTTCTCCATGTTGAACAAGCCTCAGCTTCTCCTCCTGAGGCAACTCCTTCAATCCCTGACTATCTTGGTGGTCCTCTGCTAAACTAGCTCCAGTTTTAAATTGAAATGACAAATCCTGGGCAAGATGTATAGCACACACACTTCAGAGATAACCATATTGCAGTGATGAATAGTCTTTTTAGAACAGTTTGGAATTTTTCACATAAGAGAACTGACAATATATAAAAGACACTATTTGAAAAGAGCTCCCTATTCAGGAATGAAGATAAAGTATTCTTTAACTTTTATTGAGATCAAAGTCCCACTTATACACTTACATTTAGGAATCTAGTTGCATTTCTTAACAGTGATAGACTTGAGCACATGTTAAAGCACTTTCCTGAATCTGGGCAAGAGTTGTTATATGTAAAATATAACTTGTAGCTGGACTTTATATCTTATTACAGTGCCTTTCAAAACTTTATCCACAAATGATTCATATTTTCCCAAACCCTTACAAAGCCTTATGAACTGCAAAGTAATTAAAGAACCGATGCAAAAGGTAATGGAAGAACATATATCAAGTTTGGAAAGAGGTGCAAATGCAACAGGGTTCACTCACTTAGGTATTACTTAAGATTTCCATTAGCTATCCATGGTGACAGATAAACAGAATTTATATTTGTAAATTATGTTGTGCCATTATAAATGTTAGTGAAAAGAGTGAAGTACATTGCAAAGGAGTCTGAAAATATCAGACTATGGAAGCCAATGCTGCTTGCCTTGCTGATACAAAATTCCCATTAAAACAATAAGGTGTGCAGAATTTGGCTTCTGGAAATAGGAAATAAAGGAACAAATCCAAAGCTCACTGAAGTCAAGAGGAGACATTCTTCTGACCTCAATGGGCTTTGGATATCACCCAAAATGATATTCATTCTGGAAAAACGCAAGCTGAGGGAAATAATCATTCAAAAGGTATCTGGGAGAGAGATGTTTGGAAAACCTGGAAATTAAAGAATACCTAGGAGATTTTGTGTAATATATGATACGTGATAAGAGCTTACAAACACTGTTACAAGACTGTACCTTTTCTAAAACCTCATTAGTCTGGAAATGAAGAAAGAATAGAAGGTAGAAGAAACCCCATTCCATCCAATTAGGGAGCAGAAGTTGCAGGGATATCATATCATAGTGCAGGCAGGTTGTTTTGTATGGAATTTAAAGTGTGCCAAGCATCAAATAAAAACAAAAACCCACATCACTAAAGGTGGTTGTCCCACTTAAGAAATTACGAATTTCTCAGCTGTTTTCCCAGATACAAATCTACTAGTATCTACAAAAATCAAGTGCACACATTGTTTGCATATAGGAATCCAATATGACCTAACTGCCACATCTGTGATGTGGTCCTCTTCTCATCTTAGTAGTGAAGGTCAACAGAGATTTTTAAGATTTCATCTTTCCCATTATACACAAACACCCTGTGCTAACCCAAGGATGTCCCCCTTTAGTGGAAGGACACCCACTTTCAATCTCCTGTGCACCTTGCTGCTGTCAGATGGAGAAAATGTTTCAAGGATGTACATATACCGCAGTGAAATGAAACTCTGACCTTATTGTCAAGATCCAATAGACTCAACATGCATGCTATAAATTCTCAGGATTCCTATCCTCAACAATTATTTCCTACAATTTTATTGATGAGAAGTGGATGAGGACATCTGTAAGCACACGCTATAGAGCAGAAGATGATAAATGTAGTTTCCCCCCGGCTGGTCTGCTGAAAGGAGCACCTATTCTGTCTCCACTTATTTGGTGAAATAACTTATGAATGGTTTGCATAAAGAGCAAACTGGTCATATTGAAAGACTAGCAGACTGATTAATGAACCTACTGAAATTAAGGATGCTTTGATCCATCGTCTCTGTCACTACTGTTGCTGATGAGGAGAGGAAAACTTTATTTCTCACTAAAATAACTGAACAAATCAATAAAACCCAAACTGCAACACAAACCATGTGTGGCTCAACAAATAAAATTTATGTGGCACTGCAATTTACTGCTTCATTGGTTGGTTCTATATAATTTTTCTTGTAAGACATAGGTAAGAAAAGGCTGAAGACAGGCAAAAATTTCTGAATAAATATATTGGAATAAATAATTAAAAGATTATTGTGAGAACAATGACAAAGCTCCAGTTTATTCTAGAATGTCTTTAGGTTCATACATTGTAGATTATATGCTATTTAGTACCATTCTTTCTGGTTTAAAATCCTTCTATTCTTAGATTTTAAAACAAGAATGGTTTTTTTTTTAATTGTATTGCTGACCCTTCAGAGGAAATGTTGGAAAGCATTTTATTTTGAAATGTTCATCCTTATGCTTCATATATTCTTGGACCACTTCACATTTTAAATCTCACTGGCTTTTGCTGGAAAATTATCCCTCAACATGACTGCAGTTCTTTCAGTGGGCTCAATCTTGTGAAATCCTGAGCACTAATTTTAATCAGTTCTCAGGTTTTCTCTGGATCTAATCTTTTGTAACATCATAAAAAGTTCGATGGAATGAAATCACAAAGAAAGAATTAATTCTCATGGGCAGGAAGAAAAGGGGGAACATGGATTTTAAAACACAAAGATTGTAAAGAAAGTTCTACAATAAAAATAGGAAAAGAGAAATTTGTGGATAACATGATATACAAGAGAACCCTTCTGGGTAAACTGCCTTGGAAAATCTTTTTATAAAGTAGGTTTTTGAGAAAGTTGAGCCCTATGCTCTTACTTTAAATCCTCCCTGATTTTATAACATTGATACTGGAAAAAATCGAATCTCTTGCCTGAAAGCTGTAGTTTCAATTAACGAGGATGTTAAACATTTTTTTTCAGATATATGAAAAGAGTGACAGGATTATAGACCACCGAATTGGTGGTATTTTAAGAATCTGACAGGCTCAGCACCATGTGCCATTCTAGCCTCCCTGTGTATCCTTTGTGGTTAAAACTCTTAAGCACTTTAAATTCTTTTGGTCAGTATTTTTTTGCTTTTAGGGCAGACAACTAGAAGCACATTCCAAGTAACTATTTATGGTGTACAGAAAATTATAAGATACTAAAATCACCTCTTTGAAGGTGTTTCCAGGGGTTGTGTAGTAAACCAAATATTTTATTCATACAAAAAAAAAGCTTTTGTTTTAAATCTAGAATATAATTATCTATGTTCCAAATCAAATGACAGACAGCAACAGCACAAAGACACAGCAAAATAATACATGTCAAATCCTAAAGACTTTACTTGGACAAATCTCCTATCAAGCTTTAGTGACAGCTTTGCTGGATGAAATATGGCTGAGCCAGACCTGAAATAAGCAAAAATTTAGGAAGCCACATGAGTGGAATAAGTTATGGAACAAGAAATGAAATATTTCTTTTTCTTGTCTGGGAAATAACAGCAATGCATTATTAGTATGAAAGTAGAAGTCCACTAAACCAGCAGTCCTCAGATACACTTATCCAGATATAACAGAAGACCAAAAAGATGTTTGAAGAAGCAGATGACTTTACAGAATATTTGATACAGGCTGGAAGAAATATGCGAACAAATTTTTCAAATCATCAAGCTCTGGCAAAACAAAACTGACTGTTGCTTTGCATAACTTCATTTAAAAATGGTTCCGTCCTCTCATGTTTCTTCTTTTCCAGTGAATAAGACAAAACTGTGGATTGGTCCTGTGCAGATGACATATCTGTGTGTTGGGGTTTGTGGTGGGGAAGAGGCCAAAGTTCCTGTGCTGCAGCCAGGAAACACACCTGGAAGCAGGTTCCTTGGAGCTTAACACCCAGGCAAGAGCTGGTGGACATGTAGCCCAGCAGACTGTCCCACTGGGCAGAGCAGCACCCTGGGAGACAGGGAATGAGAGGAGCTGCCAACCACCTGCAGCTGGTATATCAGGTCATGCAGCAGGAGGCAGATTCTGGCACTGTGCTAGGAAAGTCTGTAAGACATACCCCTATCTGTGGGGGTGAGTGGATGCTGGAGCCAAATCTATGAGTCTCACACTCGGTGCACAAAAACTTAACAGCTCAGATGGATGGGTAAAATCTGTATCAGTGTAGAAACTGCATGGCATGAAAGCTTTACAGTTCTGCAGAGGAATCTGGTTTGCTCTGTACCATCTGTGCACCAATTGTGTGGATTGTTTGTTGAGCTTTGTTTGGTTGGGTTTTTTCATTCGAGAAAGATACATAAGTCAGTAAAAAGAATGCACTTCAGGTCAGTTTAACTCCTGAGATATTCTTTTTGGACCTTGCCACTATTGATTACAGGTTCAAATTTTGTACAAGAGTTAAAAAGATGATTGATGCCTAATTACTGTTTTCTGCAATTTATTTAATTTCAAATACAACAGTTTAATGTCAAACTTTGCTCAAATTAGAGGGGGAAGTGGAAAAATCTGGAAATACAGAAAAGGTAAGATTAGAGATCCGATTTTCAACATTAGATCCTTACACTGTCAGTATGTTTCTGTGTGCATGTAATATACTTGTAGTCTGTTTGAAACATAATGACCATGTGATAGTAAATATCTGACAGAGCCAGACCATGAAGTGGATGCTTCCATTAGGTTTGTGCTTATACCAATACTTATGTGATGTTTGTTTGCATGTGCTCTTACAATATATACACAAATTAGACTGAACGATTCTTAGCAACAAGGAAATGCAACAAGAAAAAAATAATAGAAGCTTATACATACATTAAACATTTATATAATGATGCACATTCTATGCGCATAACAATAAACCCATTTCAGTCTCTGAGCATGCAGTAAACACATTTCAGATGACAATTTAAAATTAGTATCCACAGGTACTCCAAACATACTGTGAAACTCTTGGAGTGAAATCTGAGGCTATTAAAACAAATAGGAGCCTTGCTTAATCAGGATTTTGCAGACTGCAGAAGTCCAGAGGAGGATCCAAGAGAATCCTTGAGGAAATTTAAGATCATACAACGTCAAGGTGAAAAAAGACATCACTCAAATCTGCTTCTCCAGAGGCTTCTCTTGACTTACAGGAAACATAGCACCTTATGCTCTCAGTCAGCTGAAAGTAGCAATGGAAGACATGGCCAAAGACTTGCATAAACATTGGTAAATGTCTTACAGGAATGTTTTTTAAAATCATTATGTTCTTTTCTGGCTTCTGGGGTTTTGGCAGGAACTCCAGTCTCTAGGCCCATTTCTGCATACACAATTTAATGATGGGCTTGATTAAGAGACAGTAATTCCCAAGAGGTTTATCTATCTTACTTATTGACATGAACACTAGTACAATGCCAAAATCAAACGGTTACATCCCAAACCAATGAAAATTCACAGATACAAAAGCATGATGGATTCTTCATTTTTCAGATTTCACATATTTCCACTCTTTTCCACTGTATATAATCTATAATGCATCACAATCTAAGCAACAACCAATCTGGCCTTGCAAGACCTTTTGCCAAACAACAAGTAGCAAAAACATCAGCCTACATCTGCCCATGAGGGAATTACATTGAGGTCCAGTTATATTTGTCCCAGTAACTCTGTCTGCCAAGTGAGCCAGTTTTCCTCAAATGAGAATTTAAAGGACTAGCACAGATGTTGGCTCTGGGGTAAACTAAGACAAGACTGCAAAGGCAAATTCTGGACAGTGAACTCTGTTACCGGGTAGTTCAGGAGTCAACCTCAAAGGAAAACAAGGCAATGAGTTCATAAAAATGAACTTGTTGACCTCCTACCCAGGATTGTAAATTTCCAGCAAGGTCAGTAGGATTTTCAGGCATATAATATATCTCAGGACAGGACTTAATATGCTTTCAAAACTGGCTTTTCAAAACTGAAAGGCAATATAAAGAAAACATCCTTAACATCCCCTGTGTTTAACTAATAGCACTGAACTTCAGTCTAATTGACCATTTTCTTTTTCATCTCCCTGGCAGACTCAAGGAGAAGAACCCTCTCCTATGGCTCTACATTCCATAAAAACTCAGTTTCCTGAAGTCTTCTCTCTTGCAGGAGAACGTGGAGATGATCCACAGCCTGCAACTCTACCATATATTCCTTTGCTGGAATAAGAAATGTTTTTAGATCAACAACTCAAGAAGCCAATCTGTGTGCCAACATTTAAGTCTCTTTTCAGCTGTGAGAATTCCATGCTTTCTAAAAGCCTTGCCTTCTCATAGGAAGATGGCCAAAATCTCCCAGACAGGAGTTTGTGGCAGAAATCTACAAGTTTGGATCACTAATTACTGCTTTTGAATATATATCAGTGTACATGATGTACATGAATACATTATTCTGTATGTCTTGATTTCTCTTTTATTATTTCCTTCAGTTTGACTTCCATCTGAATTCCAGATTATTCTGAAATTTTGAATGCTTTATTTTTCATCCTTTTTCAGTCTTATGGCTGTTCTCATTCTGGCATTTAGTGACTTTTCCCTTCACTTGTTCCTTTGTATTCCTGTAAGGCAATGAGCCATTCCTGTGGTGCAGGATGGGGATGGGGAAAGTTGCCAGCAAAATATTTGGTGCACGTGCAGTAAAAACCCTCTCCCCACAAATTCAGATCGGTAAAAGGTAACTCTAGGTGGAGTTTCTACAAACAGTGGCCCATTCTTTCCACAGGTAATTGTAAGGTCTTAATTTGTCTCAATTACTCACACATATTATATGGTTATATATTTGTCAGCTAATATGGCAATGTAACAAGTACTTATGGTATTGCACATATGATTATGAGTGCAGGCATAACATTTTTCAATACTCCAAGTAGCACAATGCATTCTCAAACAGCCTAGTGCTTGCAAATACCATTTCATGAACAGAGCAAAAAGTATCTGTCAACCAACTAAAAACATTCACATACAATAAAATACAAATATGTTCCTTGTATCTTATAATATTTTTAGAAAAATTTTAGACAATTACATTTCTCACATAAAAATATTTTCATCTAATCTATCTATATGAAATTTTATATTCCATTTGCTGTACTAGAAACTCAACAGTGTGATAATCTTCACTAAAAAAATAGTGAAATTAACTAGATAGAGAAAATCCTTGCTTTCTTTTTCATTATTATGACAAACTGCAAAACTCAAATATTGAATCTAAGAAATATAAATTATATTGTTGCTAACATAAGTGTGATGCAAAACCCACTGATATATTTGGAAAACAAATTAATTTTACAACTCACACAGAAAGTCATCAAGTTGAGAATTGAATGTGGCAGAGAAAAAAAGCTGGAAAGCAATATAAACTGTGTAAAGGTTAGTGATGGTGCAATGAAACTTTGACTATTGTGTTCCATGCCATTTCAAGAGATGTTTAGCTGAAAGAGAAAGGTGTCAAAGACAAGTAATGAAAATGTGGTTACAGGCACAATATGACCCTATTATAAGAAGAGACTGAAATGAATAAGTGATAATATGACACAGGCATCAGATAATTAAATTTTGGTAGTAAATGCCAAGAGCAGTTATGTCCACAATATTATTTCACAGGAATTCTCAGCAAAGAAATACACAAAGGAAACTTCATGGTTTTGATAACTACTGTAAATGTAACAAAGAAAGAAAATGGAGGGGCTCAGTCATAACCTTCAACAGCCTGCCAAAGTAAACAAGAAGGCGTTTGATTTTCAGCCAATAAAGATGAAGTGAAAAATGAAAGTGGGAAAGCTCTGCATAGAGCTTTTTCTGGTGGAGAAAGACAGGCAGATGTACACGATGCTTTATTTATGGCTTTGGTAGATTACAAATGATTGAAAAAAAATTGAAGCCCCTTTAAAAAAAAATATTAAAAATTAGAAAGTATTATTCCTTCAGATGTCTGTTGAAAGGTACAGAAATTTTGCAAAAGTGGAAAATCAGTCAGGAAAGTGCACTTTTCTTTATCAATGTTGTTTCCCATAGAAGCTAAACTCAACTATGGAATTAAGCTTCTAACTGCTTTATCAGATTATCTAACATTCATTTTTCAAGACAAGACTACCAGAGAGCACTGATAGATGATAGATGAGAAAGAGTCAGCAAGAAAGAGACACAAACTATTCCTGGAGTTAACACCTTGTACAACAGGATATAAATCAGCAAAGTAATAAATTCTGCAAAACACTTTTTAACACATTTCATGAGATGATTATTCATATTCCACAGATGTTTGACAAAAGTAATTGCATTTTCCATTTTGGCCATTACACAACTTCCTCAAATCAGTTTCAAAGTTAGCCCTCACACTGCTTCTGCATATGGATAAATGATCAGTGTTTCCTCCAACTCAGGAAGTGTTGGCACACCACACCACTGCATGCAAATGAAATTTGTATTGAAATCAAAACCAGCAGTAGTTTGATATTGGAGAGGCATTTTTTCCAAAATAATTCACAATTTAAGGGTCATTCAGAGGCAGAGATCACCAATCCCCAGCCCAATAAGACTGTACTGGATTGTACAGCAGGAGAGAGATATTGTCCTTTTAGATTCAGACTGCTGCTGTTTGGCCATCTCTTTCTCTATTTCCTACTTGCCTTTTTCCCCCTAAGTAGATATTTAGTGATATCTTTGTTCATTGTTAAAAGTGAAAAAGTGCTCATTTTCCATTGTTATAGAAAAAAAGTATGGTTCATTGGTAACTGTCTTATTAAATACTTGATGTACTCTTTGACACTATAATAGATCATTGACTGCAAACACTTCCAGAAATTTTGTCTTCCAGCCAAGGATGAAACTTAAAATTTTATGTCAAAATTGAAAGGGAGGAAACTGAAAGAGGCTGAGTGAATAGAGAACTATTGCACTACTGTCTTACATTCTCCACTGTGTTCAGTATCATGTCAATTAAAACATGCTTGTCAAGATATTTTCTATATTTTTCCACTAAGTATACCATTATGTTCTATGACATGACCTAAGAAAACAGGAGATCCTAAATTATTAGGACAGCCAAGCTGAAGGAATTATGGAAAGAAAATACTTCAATAAGCAATATTCACTACTAGAGAATCTAGAGAAAGAACCAGAAATTATGACTATCAGAAGTCCTACCTATTCAGGAGGAAGCATTTAAAAATAATTTTAAAGCATTTTACAGTGACATGTATTTATCTTCCACATACTGAACACAGTGACAAACAAGTGTAATACAAGAAACAAAGCCAATTTTAAGGAAAAAAAATGTTTGCTATTCAAGCCATAGATCTAGTAACAGATGGAAATGGAACCTTTTAGACTGTTCTTACCATAATGACTACTTGGAGAACTTACTAAGTCCAATTATAGCCACAATTAGCACTTTTTAAGGACATAGATGTGCAAAGAACTGAGACAGATCTAACACCAATAAAAAAGTACCCTGCTTTCTGTTATGTTGGTTTATCAGACTCCGCAACTGGAAAAGGATTCATCTTTTTCACCACTTCCCCAGATTTTCCTTGTTCTGGCTTCCAGGGAAGGGATTCGTCTTCACGATTTTTAGTGACACCTTCAGTTCTCTAAGAAAAATGCACTACACATTTTTTCCCCCGTGGCGCAACCCCAGCACAGTGCCCTCTATCCCATTTCTACACCAATAACAAGGCACTGGGTAGAGCCAGAGGGTACAAAATGAAGTTTTCCAGTGGTTGTTGGATCATCCCAGTGGGGCCATTGGCAGTCAGCATACCTGGGATAGACAAACTCACAGCACTCTTCTACTATCAGAGAACTTAAACAGAACTTTCTTCCCTTTCCTTTAGGCAGCTCCATGGTATATCCCACTTGCAGCTTAAGGTCCAGCAATGTCTCTTAAGCTATGACAATATAGACCAACAATCCTAGCAGTGTTTAACTATCACTGTCCAACATCCTGTATCCTCCTATAGCTCCTTCTCATACAATTTCATCTTACGTCAGTTACAGAAATATTTTAGTTAAACATTACTTGGAGAAGAATTATTAACCCACAAAGCAGACTGAATGCCTCTTAAAAAGAAGAACTTCTGACATCAGGAGGTTGTTGATACACAATTATTGTTTATTTAAAGAGCTTCTGAGAAACTGTGAGAAGGCTCATTGCTATTTATCCCAAAGCATGGATATTAGCCTGCAGTTGGAATGGAAATAGATTAATGTTTCCAATGAAAAAACCCCTTCTAGCCAAATTTTAATTGAAGCTAGATAGCAATTGAAACATTTTTTTTGGCCTGGGGAATAGAAGACTCTGAAAACAAAATTGTATCAATGAATTTGGGATTATTTTAATACCAAAAGTCTAAACAATATAAATTATATACAGAAAACTATTTAGAAATTCTTTTGTGAATAACGAAAAGCCAAAACTTTTTTCCAGACAATCCTGAGGTGGATACTGATGTGTTTTTCCAATGTGAAAATACTTATCTGTTGGCAATCTGATATCCTCAGCTCTGTCTGCTCATGATTATAGACAAATTCTCAAAATTAATTCTTATGATTTTCATTCCACAGTTTTAAAAGGACTATCAATGTGTTCTGAAGGCTTTGCTGTCTCTTAGAATTTCACATTAGTCATTAAACAACCACCTTTCATTGTATACACTGTGTACATCTTGCAGCATTTATCTTTAATAAATGGTGGTCCAACATACATTCTGGAACAGATTAATTGTTTATGACTACAACGCACAGACTCATCTAAAAAAGAAGAAATGTTGTTATTCTGTAACTCAGAGAAATAAAAATATAAGGCACCCACATATACAATTGTTGTCTTTTTTGTTTACAAGACACATACACTAAAATCTATTCAGCAAAGCAGTTTGAAATTCTTAACTCTTCTAGGAAAGTTTTAGACAGAAGCTTCCTCTGCAATTCATACTTGCCTTCACACTTACATCTTACTAGATCCCAGCTAAATACTCTGGATCAAGGCCATAGATGTAGTGTTCTATAAACAAGGAGTGTCTGGAAAAATTACTCTTAAAATGTTTGGATCTTTGTGAATATCAAAACTAGTTACTTTAAAGTTTGCATAAAACCTGAGTTCATAGTGAAATTTAAATGCAGTCAATGGCTATGCAGAGAAGCTGTGGAGGCTTGGATGGGGAACTTCCAGGTGTGTCTTAGCACTGCCTAGACTAGAGATATTATACAGAAATTCCATTGTATTTAAAAGACAAGAATATCATGAGCCCTGAAGAACTGTTTTCTAAGGGTTAACAGTAATGCCATTATATAGAATATTACCGTTACACACTACTATCTATTCCCTTCAGTAATTAATTATCTCTGATAAAAGTTTATTCACTTTGAAATACTGGTTGACTTCCTCTCTCAAGTCCTTTGACTGCTAGACATGCTGAAGCCAGGATGCCTAGCTTGCCAGTTATTTCAATAATCTCTTTCAGTAGCCAGAGTCTCCATCCAAAATCTGAGTACAGAATGTAGAAAATAGGGGCATCCTGTATCTATTGTAAGTTCTCTGTCTGGGAGGAAACATAAATCAAAAACCTAAAATGAATAAGGCTTGGCCAAGGCTTACAATCTTCAAAGCCTGTGAAGGCACAGATCATCTAATATCAGTAATTAGTAAAAAATTGTTTCCTTTGCAAGAGAAGAATCCTGGCCAACAGAACTGGTGTAAGAATTCTGAAGACTGTAGAGTGGACCTTAATTCTGGAAATGAAAATGAAGGAATGATTAAACAGCAAATTCTCCATGACTATTGTATGTCCGAAGGTGGACAGTGTTCTGTAACTATGTAAATCACCACTGATGAATAGAATGGGAACCTATGTCTGCCATATCAAGAACAGGCATGTCATGGCTGAGAGAGCATCTGGCCCTCATTATAAAGAGAGAAGGAAGTATTAGGACAAAAGAACACAGAGAAGAAGCCATTTGAATCTATGTCTAGAAAACAAAGCCAAATAGTTCAGCAGCCAATACTGCAATGGTGTTGAGAAATAAGCAAGCCCACTTAGACTGAGGAGAGGGGAAGCTGATCCACATAAGCCAATTCAAGAAGCAGACAGCCTTGCAGTAAAACACACACATACCACTGGGTAGTGATATGGAGAATTTAGACTCTCTGGCATGAGCTCTTTTAGTGATCAGAGAGCAGATGAAAATACAAAAGCTTTCTTAACTCCTGAGAAGAAAACCTCAAAGTCTAGCTGCCTTTTGCACAGAAATATAGCCCTAATTGAGTAAACAAAGGTAATCCCACATGTAGGCTTGGTCATGTGACTTAACCTTTGTATGTTCTTCGCAGTCAAAATGAGGCTTTGGACTAAATCCTCAGTTCAGGAGAAGCAAATATATTAATTGCAAAAGATCTGCAAATCATTCCCTTTCAACAAGAGAAGTTCCTTATATGAAGACCAACAGCACACCTCTACTTATATCACAAGGACAAAAGTCTGGATCTTGAGTTCCTGTGATGTAGCAAACCCATTGTAATAGCTAACATGGACCCATTTCAAGAACTTGTGGTTTGAGAACAGATACTGTTTAAGACCAGAGGGCATATCTAGGACTTGATTTTTTTTCCCCAGCAACAATAACCTTTGAAGAAAGAGTATAGTCTCTAAAAAGGTTGATCAGGCAGTAAATGGAAACAGCAGTGCTAAATATGCAAGGCATTTTGGGGGCCTGTTTCTTCAAATAAATACAGATTTGGGGCAGGTGCCAGACTTAGAGGGAGAACAGAAATTTGGGGACTGTTCCTCATCAAAGAGATTTTCCAATAGTAGGGAAATACCAGAAGAATCCCCTTCCCACAAGGTAAATTGCACGTCTGTTCTTTCCTTAAGCCACAACTAACATACCATGCCTAAAATATGAAGTTGTTCAAAGGAGTAATGACACACATTCTTGGTGCACACAATATCATCCTTAAAACTACAATAGCAGTAGCCCTGAAAATGTAAATAGTGTTAGAGTGTTTATCTCTGTACTTGATCACACAAAAAAAACACCCCAGAAACCTTTTACCCTTCAATGTGTCCAACTGCACATTGGTGTCCAAGGTCCTGCTCCATAAAGCAAGGTCAAAGCAGAAAGTTATTAATTTCAACAATGCAGGATCTAATTCTACATGTAACACTAGACAAGAGACTCATATTTTCAGGCAGATCATTAGTCAAAGACCAATTTCTAAAGTACAGCATACAAAAATACTATATGAACATAATAAAGGGTTAAGCAGAAACATTTTAAATCAAAACACTTATCAGTTCTTTCCACTTTTGTCCCTATTCTATCATAACTCCTCAAAAAATACTGAAATACTTACACAGTTACAGCTGGTACAGAATGCATTTGGAATACCCATTAATTTCTACAGCTTAAGCAGCAGCATGCTTTGGTATAAACAGTCAAAGGACGCCTCAAATTCAATTAATCTCTTCCTCAAATAAGTGTTTTCTACCTTGAAAAAAAAAATTAGTAGCCAAACTAGCCAAAGTAGGAAACAGTTTCAGAGTTAAGAAAGAGCTGGAAAAAACATAAACATAACATAAAAGCATTAGATATGACAAAAAAAAGAGTGGAATGACAAATTAACTGAGGTTCTAAACAAACTGAGAAGTTTGATGAAGACTAATTGGCTTCATTACTTCAATTAGTCTAATAGTATAGAGGCGGAATAGGAGGAAGCATTATTGACAACAAAAATTAGTCAGGACAGTCAAATCTAAAACTTACTAGTAGCACTTGCAGAATTATGCTGTACTGAGCACACAGAGTAAAATTCATTAACTACAGAGACAGTGCCTCTGACTTTGGAATTTCCTGAACTGCAAACTGCTGGGGCTGGGGAGAGTATTCTGACAAAGTAACAATACATGATTGCCCTGTTTGAACACTTTTTTTTTCCAACAGCATTTTATTTTAGCCACTGGTGGAGGCAGGAAACTGGCCTAGGGTAACCTTTAGTTCAACCTAGGACAATCATTCTCATGTTCTTAAAATGGATCGTGGATGCATAAAATCAATAAAGGCAGCATAATACATAAGGGGCAATCATATAAAAATATAATCCCTTTATATTATCATAATGAAGGGTGGTCTAAAGACGACTCATTCTGGATAATTCTTTGAAAATAGCAGTTAAATATGCACCAGGATTCAAAAAGGCACACAATACAAACTACTAGGAAAGAAACAGAAATAATTCTAAAACAACATAAAACTACCATGTTCCCAACATCTGCAAAGTATACAGTTTTGACATACCATCTCAGAAAAAAAGACCCTATAAAACAATAGTTTTAACTTCGACAAAACTATAGTGTCTATAAAACTATAGAAAGAGTATCAAAGACAAATACAAGTATGGAACAGCTTCACTTGGCTGCTCAGGGCCTGGATGGGTGGTCTGTTCACTGGGTAATGGATTTACATCCAGCTGGCAACCAGCCATCAGTGGTGCTTCCCAGGGATCAATCTTGGGGCCAGTCCTGTTTAATGTCTTTATCAATGATCTGATGAGGGGATCGAGGGCACCCTCAGTCAGTTTGTTAATGCACCAAGCGTGATCTGCTGAAGGGCAGGAGGGATCTGGACAGGCTGGATTGATGGGCCAAAGCCAAGGGTGAGATTAAAAAATGTCAAGTGCCAGGTCTTGCCCTTGGGTCACGATAACCCCTGTAGTGCTACAGGGGACAGTGGCTGGAAAACTCCTCAGCAGAAAAGGACGTGGGGGTGCTGGTCAATAGCAGCTGAACTTGAGCTCTTGTGAGCCCAGGTGGCCAAGAAGGCCAGTTACAGTGTTAGTGATAGTGTGGCCAGCAGGACCAGGGCAGTGACCATCCTCCTGTACTCAGCTCTGGTGAGGTCACAGCTCAAGTGCTGTGTTCAGTTTTGGGCCCCTCAATTCAGGAAGACTATTGAGGGGCTGGAGCATGTCCAGAGAAGGCCCATGGAGCTGGAGCACAAATCCTGTGAGGAGTGGCTGAGGGACGAGGGGGTATCTAATCTGTAGAGAAAGAGGCTCAGGGGAGACATTATTGCTCTCTACAGGTACCCAAAATGAGGTTGTAGTGAGGTGCAGGTCACTCTCTTCTCCCAAGCAATATGTAATAGGACAAGAGGAAATGGCTTCAAGTTGTGCCAGGGGATGTTTATATTGGATATTAGGAAAAGTTTTTTCATGGAAAGGATGGTCAAGCATGGGAACAGACTGTCCAGGGAAGTGGTGAAATCATCATCCCTGGAGGTGCACAAAAGCCATGTAGATGTGTAGATTAGGGACATGGCTTAGCAGTGGATCTGGCACTGTTATGTTAATGTTTGGACTTGATGACTTCAGTAGTGTTTTCCAACCCTAACGATTCTCTGTTTCTACGAAAAGAAAAACAAAACACAGCAAGACACTTCACTTTAAAAAATCCAGAAGATTGAAAGCAAAAGATAGCTAATATTCAAGTTGGGATAATTAAAGTCATTAATGCAATTAAAGAGACTAACAGAGAAGAATAATGTTTTTTGTTGCTCTGCAAATAATAAGATTCACCAACAGAACTATCACATAGCAAGTGAGAAGCAATATTAGGCTATACTGACTTTAGTCTCATTTCATGTGACTGATCTGATATTCTAAATTACATGAAGTAAATGGGGTCACGAACATATATGTAAATATTAATAGAAAAATAATATAAATAGAGTAGATGCTTACAATTATTATTTTTTTATATATATTTATTTTTATGGAAAGAGCTACTTAAAGCTGAATCAGATTAGCAATTAGAGTTCAGGAAAATGCCAGCCACAAAGTTGCCTGTACATTTTTACACCTTCTTTTGAAAGCACAAATGTATCAGCAAATTTCAGAGGCAGGATACAGGACCAGATGGAATTCTTATATTCAGACGAACATAAAGTACAAACCTTTAAAGTTCTGATTTTTCACAATTCCTGAATAATTTCATCTCATAGAGCTACATATTATTCCAGGCAATATATTTATGAGGTCTTGTTTATTGTTCTGTATTGTTAATGTTTTCAAACCTGTACCCCAGGACTACTTCTTCTAAAATATACTTCTTGTCAGCCCACAGACCAAGCATACCCATATTTTATTTTTTCTTTTAAATTCCAGTATGTCTTAGGCACACCGAGTAAACAGATTTAATAAGCTGAACTCAATCGTGACTTCTCCACTTACATTTTTTGGCAGAAAATGCCTTTCTGAGTTTCTATTTCAGTAAGATTCACTTAATACATCCAAAGCTGAGTAGGCTTTGATCCACAATTACAAAGTTAATATATATGGAGAAAGAATAATGCTGGGAAAATGCTCTCTTGGCAAATAGAAGCTGGACCAAATTAATCCCACAAATTTCCCACCTTTAATGAGTCCAAATCTTGCCATCATTAATAATACTGAAATAGTTATTAACATTTATATAAATATAATGAGGAAAGGTCTTTGGACCTGCCAGCAGGATCGAAAGCTAGTGGAACTTTTATCACATGAGCAAGATCAAAACCAAAGCAGCTATACTCCTTTTTTTTCCTTTGCTTTAAGTAACTCCATAGCCCAGGCATCTGACTATCGTCTTGACTTAAAGTCCTTGGCTATAACCCAAATACAGGTTCAAATAAGGTTCTTTGATTCCACACACATGCACATACACACGTTCTTTCAATCCACTCTCCTTGCATGCAGGAGTCAACAGGAGTCAAGGGCAGCATGTCAAAGTATGCTCAGAACTTTGCAGGATGTGGCTCTTTATCCTTATTTGACCTGTTGCTCTTGCTTAGTTCTACTAATAACATTCCTCTGCTACAACAAATACTGTCCAAACCCCAGTGATGCCTACTGCCATCTTTCCTTGAAGTCCTATACAGCATCTATCCCCAAGTTACTAATTGGAGTTTCTATATTCTATATCATTAATTTCAGGAAGTATGATAATTCTGAAAACCAAGACAATAAAATTCTCACCTAAATTTGCAAGGTTGGGAAATTCTTCAGTAAATACATAATTTTTCCTGAGATATTGTTCCATTGTAGTGTGTGAGAAGATGTCTATTTATTTTTTTGACATATCAGGACTGAATTCTCACTGTTCATGATCCTAAAATGTGGATTAGAGTTTATCTTGTCTTCCAGTTACTCTAAATTTATTCAGACTAGTAATCTGTCTAAACTGAAAACTTTCTGCCTGTCTTTAGGTTCTCATTGAACACAAATGACAGCATTAGATTAGTGGGAAAGAGGAATGATACACATCTAGAGCTTGTTCTGACAGTCACTTAAGATGCATGTCTGTATCCAGGACCTCAGACGCCGCAGCAGAATTCAGTAGTTTATGCACAGCAGTTTTACAGAATTAGTGGTGATGAGCACATTAAAAAGTCATGAGTCTTCTGGACTTTGTTTATGGATCATCAAATGAACTATTAAGATTTCCTACAAATCAGCCACTAGTGCCCAAGGGCTGCATTTTTAAATACATATTTAGATACTGAAACAAAAGTGACTTGAGCTTTTTGGAAGATAGTCAGCAATTTGACTGTTTGTGAGCCAACAAAGCTGTTAAGGAATCAGATTTTAGCACCTAAGCTTGCAAATATGAGTTCAAATATTTTGGACTTTATTCTTAGAGGTTATACTGCATTTAACTAGGTAGACATTTAGCTTATGAATTCCTTAAAATTTCTGTTATTAAAGTAATCGGTACACTTCCCACACAGTCTTAGAAGACCCAGGATGGACGTTTATCTGATTGGAATCTGAACTGTGGAAACAGCAGTGCAGAAGGATTTTTCATTACTGGCTTTTTTTGCAAGAATGTTCCTAATTTCAAGAAGCTGGGTAAAAGGAAGAAAAGGTTGTCCTCCAGTTGAGACGCATTAATTGTTTAAAATTTTTGAATTTTTTGCTGTTTACATAAGTATAATCACTTCATGTTTGTTTCCAAGTAAATTAAATGTGAATTGAGTTTTCATCTTTCCACAAGTCCATTAGTAGCCATGGATCAAAAGCACCTAGCAAGACAGGGAAGAGCACCCCTACTGTAGTGTTTGACACTCAGGTTAACACACCAGCTTCTTTAACAAATGTCCTTTTTAGTGTTTAATGATCATACCTCCTTTCCAGACCTCTTTCTGTTCATCAGCAAGAGATCTAATATCCTTATCAGAGTAATCAGATGTTTATTATATTAATATTTTAAGTGCTTACACATTCTTAGATTATTGGCACTAAATAAATTAAAATTCCTGCATACAACTTGCAGATTCCTTATTTAACAAGTCTCATGAGATAGTTTATTAGCAAACAAATTCTCAGTGAGAAAATAAGAACATTGCCCACATATATATTAATGTATAAATTCAATATTTTAAGAACTCCATTCATAGAATCTCTTTTTTGGAAAAATTGGCACTAGAAATTGCTTAGCAGCATTCCCTACTATTGTTATTTGCACTATAACCCATATCTACCACATTATTAGTACTAATGCATTAATAAATCAGGATGTATTTTTATATTAGTAAGATAGAGTAGATGACTCCTGTATGCTTGTCAGAAAAAGTTACAGTGAGCACATCAAGTCATACATTACAGATGTTGGATGATGTTAGAATGTAACATTATATCACATTAAATATAGTCCAGAAAATGAACTCAAATAAAAAGATGGGTTGCAATACCTTATAGAAACACTACTTTCCAAAAGCCTGTCTTTTATACTACAATGATTTTCCATTTTTAAGTATAATTTAAGAGACAGAATTCTACAGTCTGTTTTAAAATACTTAAAAGACAGATATGAACAATGCTCACTAAGGAGTTTTGGAGCTACCAATGCCTCTGGAGGGAAATAGTAAAGCTGAATGGTCTAATGGTTGTTTTCAATCAAAATGTTTTGTTCTTATCCCACATAGGAACTGCATTTCAACATATGCCACAGCTCACTCCTTCCAATGAATCAGTGGTAGGAATCCTAAAAACTGCTGACCGCTGTCTTCTCAAATTTGATATTCCTGCACTATTGTTGATTTCAAAAAGGCAATTGATTCACCTTGATACAAACATACTTTTAAATCTATACTACGTAAAATAATTATTGCTATCTGTGCCTAGTTTTAGAGCATTTAAATGTAATCAGTTTTCAAACTAAAGACTATTTTCACACTCAAACACACACAAAAAAAATTAGGCCAAAAAAATTACAAGAAAATAAAAATACATCAATGTGGAACACACTCCATAATGTTACATAGACCACAGGCACATATATTCAGAGTGCATAAGGATATTATGCCTCAAATTTTAATAGCAAATATTCTTTCATTCATAGTTTGCCTCATTCTTGATATCACTCAGTTTTCAAAATCCTTCTTGTGATAAGAAATCACTTTTTGTTTTTCACCAAAATCAGGAAGGAATTCAAGGAACAGAGAGGCAATTCAGGAAAGAAACACAACCTTGTGCATTTACCATTTTATTAAATTAAATTAAATTAAGAGAAATTTTAAGCAGTCAAATAAATACTAAGGGAAGTTCAAATATGGACATTAAGGAAAAATGGAAGTAGTAACATACTCTAAAAAGCACCTGATTCTTCAAGTGGAGACGGTTTGTATATACTCAAAATTCACAATAACAAAAAAGGGATGAAAAGGTAAAGAGAGCACAGTAAGGATGACATCTTGGGCTCCTCATCCAGGTGGGGTTTTTTCTGCCAATAAAACTGAAAGGAACACACATTCCGTTAAACACTTCCTTGTATAAGCCAGTTATTGTAAGACACCTTTGGGGACACATTTTGTGATCCATTCAGTATAATCACCTCCTACAGTCTAAGCTAGTGACTAGATGACTTTTAAGGTCGCTTCCCTACCAAACCATTCTATGATTCTATGACCTGAGAAGCAAGCACAGAACATGAGCAAAATAATTCCAGCTGGTGGACTGCCTCATGTGGATCATAACTAAGGTGAAGAATTTGACTGCTCCTCTTTCTGTAATGCTGCAAGGGCTGATGTAAAACTGAACTTCAAATCTGAAAGTTCTAAGGTTCTCCCTGCTGGTCCTTTGCCAAAAAATTCAGCCCATTTTTAACATACCGTGAATCATCCTTCAGCAGGTTTATCATACAATTCTTACAGAGGCAGTGCTCACATATAAATCTGGTTATTTACTGTAGTGAAGCTCAGAAACATAAAATTCTGCCCTTGGTCCCCACCCAGGCATCCCCTACTATAAAATATTGTCTATTCAAAATTCTGAAGTGTTTTGTGGAATTTGTATGCACTAGTAAATAACAACAAAATATGCAGTTCCTTTTAGCAACAGGAGTACTCTTCTACAAATCTCAATTCTTTTTTAGAATGATTTGATAAATCTGTTAATGCCAGTGAGAATTCTGGTTGGGAAAGAACGGCCACATTAGGGACTAGTCAGGAATATGGAAAAAGCAGAGTACTGTGACTAATATTGTTCATGCCTCTTTACACAAGATTACAGACTCACATTCTCAAATCCTGAGGGGAATTTGGCTTAGTAGTTCACCCTCTCTGATACCTTTAAAGAACAGAATGTAAGATGCTAAAAATATTTTTTGGCAAGAAAATTAACTGAGACACTCTTAGGCATAAAATAATTTCACAGTAGGTGGGTCTAGGCACAGGAAACAGTTTGGAAGGTAATGAAGAAACTGCAGTTTATTGTGCTTAATATTATGGAGTCATGTTCTCCATTCTTCAAAAGAAACATGATCAATAACAAACTTTTTGCATGAAGTCTCCCAAAGTATCTACTTAATGTTTTTCCTTTCAGTAGTAAATTACTTTGAAAAGTGGCATTATAAACAACAGACATGTAATGAAAGAATTGTTAGAATGTAGAGTCCCATGGGACTTTTTTAACTGTTGCACAATATATCAGAAGCCATGAGTTTGTTTTATTAGCTAAATAAGCAAAAAAACAGCATATAAGATTAGTATTTAGTTAAATATCTTTAAAAGTACTATTTGACTTATGTTGCTAATTCCTCTATTCATAAGTTTGCGTTCTCAAACTGTAAAGGAGCATGTCTAATATAATAATTGATTTTTAAAGATATTATCAATGAAGAATGGGTATCCTGTCCTGAAGAGAACAGGAAGTGACATAATTATTCAGAAAAAAAGTAAGAATTAATGTTATTTTAGATTATTATACCAACACCACAGCACTATTTGGTTTAGGCAAGATGCTTCTTATTCTTAAAGCACTTAGTCCTCTCACACTCCGTTACCAGCAATTTTTGTAGCACTGTTTCCCAGGAGAGACCTGCTGAAATACAGAAATAGGCACTCCCTGGAAAAGCTGTGTGACTCCTCTGTCTGGTAGCACTTTTGTTACACAATATTTTGACCAAAACATTTAGAACTCTTGCTTAATTTAGAAATTTGTTTTTATTTCATATCAGTCTTGTTTGTTAACTTATTCAAATATAGAAATATGATCTCCCATCATAAATTAATCTGTTGATTACTTTAGTACCATATTCTTCATTTACCCCTGCATTCAGCAACGTCTCTTTCAGAGAAAGGCAGTAAAAAAAATATGCACCTAGAAATGATGCCATTTTCAAGCTAAAGAAACAACTCCCCCCTTACATTGAAAGGTTCTCAGTTTAAAACAGAAGACATTAAATTTAATAGCAAATGGCTCCCAGAGACAATTAATGAATGATTTTCACAATGGTGAGTACTTACTCCCTTATTCTTATAGTCTCAGCTCAACAAATAGGATAACTAATTTTAAGTGGCCATATTCTTGGCCTTCTGCTCTACTTGGTAACAAATTAGAAGTTTTGTTGTTTCATACTACTGATAGTATGTAATATTATTTAAAAATGAGAAGGACATAGCTTCTTTTTCAACATCCCCACCCAACTTCTCTTTTCCTCATGTAAGATTTAAAATCTCCATCAGTATGATCCCGCCTGTAGCCTAGATCTCCACTGAAACCCAGGAGGAGCTATGCCTTTCACAAGCCTGATTCTGATTTATACCATATCTAGAGACATTTGTTTGAAAGTCTGCAAAGTGAAGGAATAATGCAGTATTTTGTATTCGCAAATCCCACAAAGCTGTACATTGAAAACTATTTAATTTTCAAAAACAATAGCTCACAAATTGATACAAAAAATGTACCATCATACAAAGTAAAGTATTCAGTAGTAAAATAGGTTTTTTTAGTAAACACTTTTTTTTTTTTTTTTCTGGGTTCACATTATGGAAAATCACAAGGCTCTTTTATTCTAGAAAGATTAAGCAGTTGGTGTGGAATCTGACTGGGAAAAGGATTCTGCTCTCTGTAGTTCTATAGTATAAAAACTACCTCACAGCTACACTTCACTGTACTTTAGGCTCTTATGCAGCCTATTCAAATCAAATAAACTCTCAGCACATGCTTATATGATCTGTCTATTCAATTTATATTAAAAAGTAATTCGTAATACTTTCCAGATATTTAGGTTGGGCAGCATACATGTAAGAGTGAGCTGATACTTAATAAGTTTTGCATCAAATCTAAATTACAGCAACTGAAATCAATGAAGACAGATTTTCAGATTTGTTGTCATAGCTCTGCCCCATAGAGTTGGTCTGCTTTCTCTACCTTGAGATCTCAGGGCCCTTTTTTTAAGACTGATTGCTTCCAGATGTATGGGATAGTGTCAGTGGAGAGCAAGAGATGGTATACTTCACACTGGTGCAAGCAGTGAAAAACACACTCCGCAAATCAAAGTCAATCCCTTCAATGCATTTATTTATCGCCTCCTCTGTTACATGATGAATTACTCTTTCTTGTGTTTTTAGACAAACCCCAGAAAACCAGAGACATTTTGCTTGCACAATTTCTTAGACATAGGGCTCTGTGCTGCCCAGTTCAGGGCAAGGTGATAACTTTATTCGCTGAAGAACACTTGCCCTACTGAACTGAATTCAGCAAAGACACCTATAAAGTGACACATCCACCACATGAAAGATCTAATATTCTAAGCACTGCATACAGTACATCATTACACAATGACAGGGGCTTTCACGTGGTTATTAGTGGATAACTGTGCCAGACTGCAGATTCACATTCTCCAGATGGTTGGTGTGCAACTATTATCTGCACGTGACATTGTAGCTCTTCGCTGACCTGCGAGAAATACATCCGATGATTTTATTTCCTGTATTTCTTCACAGATTTCTAACAGAAGTGAACACTCTGCCATTATTGGACTCCCTTTTTGTGCAAATCAGCAAGCAGCATGAATTTGAAAGGAGCAGATAAAATGAACCATGTCAACAGAGAAGGATATTATCCAAGGAACTTTTGCTATTCTTCCTGTGCTGTCTGCCCTGCTAGTTCATTTCTGCAGAACTAGCAATCAAGCCCCATTTGAAAACAGGATATTGGGTAAGAAAGTGTGAGTTTATTACAGAGCTCTTCTAGTGTCTACTCTATACCTCAATGGAACACAGACAAAACTCTGCACTGGAATCCAAAACAACAAACCATGAGACTTCATAGCCAAATATAATGTTTCCAAACGTTTCAGAATAATTCTTAAATTCCTACATTTGTATTTAAGGTGAGATTCTTGTAATTATGAACATGTGACACTGCAAATTATAATTAAAATTATAAATAAAATTTGGGTTTATTGTACTTATTACATAAACAGTATTTTTTTAAGAAGAAAATTTTAGAAAGGCAAAAAATATACATAGAAGACAACATTTTTAAAAAGTCATCAAGTGTATGCAATTTTCAATAACATAATATCAAATAATTTGGTTTTAGCCAACAGGAACACTAAAACACATAATAACCCCTATAATACTAAAACTCCATTTTCTTATACCCGTAAGTTATTAGTTCTGGATACACAGAATCAAGAAATACAGAATTTAAGAGAGTCAGGCAAGTGGAAATAGAAACAGGAGACAGATTCACCTGGTGGTACTGACCTATTGAAGAGAATGTGGAACTTAAGTATTTTTTTTTAAACTTCTACATCACAGGCTTATTTTTACACAGCTCAAGAGATAAAGAGCATTATTTTGGTCCCCTATGATGTAGGACCTGTCTTCATATAAACAGACCACAGCCTGTCACACACACAGTTCCCTTTCACAGATCTCTAAAGCCTTTCCCCCAGGACATCTGGGTATTATTGCTTCCTGACAAGACTTTTCATTTCTTTATTTATCTGCAGAATACACCTAGCAGAGGCAGAAATTCTGTGACTTCTCTGCATTTCACATCGACAATGCTCAACTTTCAGAGAAGAACTAGAGGAAAAAAAGAACAAGTCAATCTTCACTGGCAGTTCAAACATTGCCAACAAAATCACTGGTTGGTGCTTTCTGTCATTGACCAATCTGCAATGTAAACTTCCAACTGAATTTTTGAGGACTCAACACATAAGGGTAACTCATTAAACACAGTGTTATGCTCTAAAGTACAATATTTTGTCACTAGCAATGTGAACTGGAATTAAACTCATGGGTCAGAAGCAAGAGGATCCATAACTCAACATAAGCCCTTGAGTAAAACCTTTCAAGTGCTGTAACTTCTGAACTCTTTGCATGGTGTTTTAAAATAACAACGTTCATTGCAGAGTTACATCTGACCCTCAGTGGTGCACTACTTATAGTACTAATAGTTCTTATTGACATGTTAAAAATAGTTGTTGCCTCATTCAAGAGAATTGTTTTTTGACTAGTTATTGTTCTATGGCTACAATTATGTTGTCACAAATTTTATATTTTCATATTGCAGTTTACCACTGCAGTTTATAGCAAACACTGCTCAAGAGGATTGTGGAACAAAGGCAACAAGACAATTACTTCTCTCTGGGCACATGAGCTGTCCAAATCAAGTATTTCCTTTGGTCCAAGTACAGACCTCAGAGGAAAAAAAAAGGCACTGCAAAACTTTTGCAATATAAACTGAATGCTGGAGAAAAGAGCACTGCAGTTTTATGTTCTCATTTTTGCTTTTGTTTTTTAAGGACACTTCACATGGAAATTTAGGAAGCATTTACTTTGAATTCTTTGTACAGAACTGAAACTTGGCAACAAGTAGGAGCCTGGCACAGTAGGAACAAATACACTTAGGAATTAAAAAAAAATTATAAAAAACAAGTAAGTTATATGGATGATATCATATATATCAATGAGAGTAGGAGCCCTTTAATATCCAGTGTTTATATTTTATGGAACATTAAATAGTAACATTTAAAAGCTATAATGCCATGTCCTAAAACATGTCTGCTAAATCTGGGTATGGAGAAGAAAAATGGAAGCATTGTTACACCAGGTATGTGGTCCTCTAACTGGACCTGATACACAAGTTAGCTGGCTATGTGTCAAATGATCTTCCAAAGTAAAATCAGAACAGTGGAAACATCAGCATGTTCAATCCCCTCTGTTCTGCTTCTCACTTGCAGTGTTTGCTCTATACCAAAAGCTAAAGTTGTGTCTTTAACTGGGTCTTCTCTGTTTCCTGCTTTCACTTGGCCTTGGATGTCTGTGGGGCATACATGAATGGAAAGCATCAAAACCACTTCATTCCCAAAATGCACAATGAAATATTTAGATAAGATTTCTGCAAAATATGTCAGAATACTAAAAAAAAACCCACACCAACAAAAGACACACAAAAAAGGTGATATAGGATTTTTAATATAAATAAATTTCCAAACTTCCAGAGCAGGAACATTTTTAGAGTATGAGTGAGAAATAATTTAATTTTTTATACTACCTATACTCACAGAAAACAAATACACTTTCAGTCCAGACCAGCCCATTTAGTAAGTTTAAAAAATTGATACATTGAAATCTCAGTTTGTTCTCTTATACCAAATTTTTCCTTTCCTTATTTTTCCTTAAGCCATATGTGGGATTTTTGAAATTTAAAATTTAAAAAAAAAGAAATTAAGAATATTTTATGTGCCTGTGGATAACAATATCTAGACACACTCTCACCATGAGAGTTAGATTTTACTAGCAGTGTCAAAGAGGAGACTAAAAACAAACCAGCGGTGAACCATGTTAAACACCACACCTGTGGAAAAGTGACCATAGCAGAATACAATTACATAAGTTCAATAGTCCACAAAATCATGAGAAATCATATAAATATATGTGTATGTGTGTATATATATATTTATACACGTATATATATATTCTAGAAGATAGTGACATAAAATATATGTAGTGCTGCTGATGCTGGTGGTTGGAGCACATATTGCCATCACATTGTATGCAGAATTCAGTTAATTGCTCCTTGTTATGTTATGTAAAGCAAAACTCTGAATTTGTGAATAATAATGACCACACCCCATCTTTCCAACACACGGAAACCAGTCCCCACTGCTGTAGCTGGAGCCTTGTGTTAGCACGTTCTGCCACTAGAGGATAGTGTTGCCATATGACTATGTGCACACGTTAGGTACGAGTACATGAAATTACTGCAAAGTTCAAGTTGCTTATTTTCTAAAGCCAGGGAAAAAATATTATATTTCAAAAAAGGAAATCTTTTCCCCTGACCCTGAATATTTTTTTAAAATAAAAATTAGCGAGCAAAATCACATGGCATGATTGTTTATTAGTTTATTCTTAGTAAATTTAATATGTAATCTTAGTAATCTTTAATATGTCATTTGTTTTCAAGTAAACAAGATTAATGCACCTCAGGCTGAGCATGCTAACTGGGAATGTCTTGGAAGCACACAGCCTTGGTTCAAGGGTCTGACATAAAGCAGGTAACTGAATTTTTTTGTAGTGGTACTTGATATGTGTGAGAGTTGCAGGTGTCAGACTTGAAAACTGACTGAGTGTTCTGAGGACTAGGAGCCAGATCAGGCTAAGCTTGGGAATACTCACTTATGGCAGCAGCAGGGAATCAGAAACTCACTCCTCTAATACGTTACTTACACCTTCATTTCAGCAAAGCAGAACTAAATCAGCTGCAGATTTCAATTAAAATGTGCAGATCAGAGGAGAAAAACCTGTGCAGGTTTCAGGAACATGCTGTATTAAATAAAAATCCATTATGAATTGTTGCCATTAGGAATAAGAAAGGAAAGGAGAAGATACTGTCTCAGTCATTCCCCACAGTTCTACCTGATGCAATACATCTGTAAGTTTCTCCATGTTCAAAATAAGAATTCTAATTTCTGTGAGAAAAAAATCAAAATCTAACTTCAGTCTGGTGATGATAGAGAGCATTCTTCCATGAAGAGGGCCAGGATCCATTTTACATACTTGTTTTCAGCAGTGGGAATCTACAGTGGAACACAGACCCATGATTACCTTATGATGTTATTTGACACACTGAACACCACCCTCCTCAGAACCAGAGAGCATTTTTTCTTCATGTTTATTAAGTTTTTTACAATTGTAAAATGTAAAGATTTAATAAACCATTTACATTACTAACATGACAACACCTAAAGTAAGGTGTCTATTTATTGAGTTATTTTGTATTGCTTTAATTTAAAAAGTCCATAGGGTTAGCAATTGTTGGTATTTAGAGAAGAAAAACAACAGTACATGTGGCTTAGAAAATGCAACTTATGACAGAGATGAAGAATCTGAGTGTAGAACTTTAATTCTCTTTATACATGAAAAAGGTAGTTATAAAAACATTATCATTTATTGCTCAATGTATTCATTAGAAGGAGGACTGGAGGAAGCACAGGAAATATTAATTAAATAGTACATTGAAAATAATTAAAATATATATAATGATAATTCTGACAAGCAGTAGACTAGGAAGGCTGCAAAAACTTCTTTACCAAAGGTTTTCAGTAAATTTAAAGGGGTTGTCATATATTATTCAGGAGAAAAAAACTGACAACAGTAATAGGTTATCATGGATTATTTCTTCAGGCATATTCCACCTTTCCTTCATATTTGTAATTCTTGTATGATCCTAGACTGTTGCGAGACAAAAATCCCTAGTCATTTGCAATCTCAGTAAAATTGATACAAACTGGAAAAATGATATTGCATCTGACAGATCCAGTTGTTATTAGCAATAGTAATATGACATTTTTAGGAAAAGGGATCTGAACAAGGTATTTACAAAAGCTCTTAATAATTAAGAAAAATCTGCCCCTATTCTTCATGGGATTCTTTCAGTTGTAAACACATACTTAGCACACTTTCTCTATGTCTTTGTTCAAAAATGACCATGTAAATAATTCTCCCCTCTTTTCTTAGCTATCAGTTCATCAATAATATTGAGCAACATCCAATCTTGGAACTTCTACTAACAACTTCTGAAAGTTTTTTCATAGTACAGAAACCAGTCACTAGAAAAAGTAAATAATAGTTATTAAAAACAAAAGAACCCAAATGCTTCAGCTTTGTCATGCCGCAACAGAAGCATTCTTCTTTCAAATAGAGTTATTTAAATTCAGTTAGGAATATAATTTTATTAGGTCATATTAATTTAAAATGAAGCAAATTTGAGTAATTTTGAACCCAGCAAACTCCAAAGACATTTAACGGGGATTTTTTCCTGTGAAGTGCTTCATTATACATCATATTTCTACAGATATAATCACCTTACTGTGGTTGTTTTCAGAAAAGTATTTTACTCTTATTTTAACAAACTTTCATATTAATATGTTAATAATCAAGCTTTACACGTTACTGTTTGAGATAATATTTAAGCAATAAAATTCTCTGTGTGATCTCCGGATTTTAAATAAATCCACCACATCTATCAGATCTTCTACACTATGAACTGTTTCATTCAGATAAGAGTTTGGGGGTTTTGGCTATGACTGCTGAAACTGGTTATAAGTTGCAGTTCTATCATTTTCTTACAAATTAATTTCATTTTCCTTGAAATATTTGCAACAGCTATTTAATTGCATGCAATGTCAGAACATGTGTCCTGAGTTGCTCAATTAAATCATTGTTATTACTATTACATAATGTTATTATATCTACAACAAGGTATTTGGCTGTAGGTATAAGTGTTCAGGCACATTCAGTTTTGCTTTTAAATGTACATGATTAATCAAATGTGAGTAGATAACTGCTGGCAAATGATCTTTACAGAAATGGCCAAGAGCTTTCATAAAAAAAGTCCGAATACATTGTCAACAGAGATAATAAACTCTGATCTATGAAGTATTTCAATCAGCATTAAGTGGGGTTTTGGGCAAGGAGACATGAAACTGAATTTCAGGTTCTGGACCATGACCACTCACACATTACCTAGGGACATCAGTATAACTATGCTTGAAATTTAACCACTAAGTCACAGAGATATTAAGAAAATATTTTCTCTCATATTTCCCCTTTCAATCTCAGCTTTTGTGATACAGCTATGAAACATTCTCCAATTGCCAGTGACTGTGGAGGACCTGTATTTTTAATGTCAGAATTGCAACTAGCTTTTGTGATTCAGACACCTTTTTGCATAACCTAAATAATAAAAACAAGAATGTTTCATATCCCACCTTAATACCCATCTATAAAGATATATCTTTAATATAAAAGCTATATCTGAAGCTGAGTTTGACTTCAGGAATTTATTCATACCACTGAGTCAACCAAGGCTGTGAACCATACCCTGCTGAATGAGCTAGTTACAGGGCCAAAGTGGTACAGTAGATGTAGCAATACTGATACTAGTAAAAATGAGACACAATTTGTCCCACTTGAGAAATAAAAATAAATATGACTGCATGAAATACCCCATTTAAGCCAGTTTAAGACTCATCTGTACCTGTTTATTTACATAACCTATTTAGAGTTTCTTACAGAAAGATGAATACCAGGAACAGAAAAGGCCTTGATGCTGGTCCTTGCCCTGAAGGTCAAAACCAAAAAGAGCCATGAGACCAGCAAGGAGACCAGTCTGCAGCAAATCCTTAGAGATGCTGTAATTCATGCTGTCAGTTACCTACCAGGCACTGGTTGCCATAGCTATAGCTCCTCTGTCCCTGTGTACTGCAGTAACACAATCTTGAAGCCACAAAGGCACAAAACCTACAGAGATCTGTAGCAGAGGTAAACAGCCAAGCCTTTGGTGGTTTTGGCCAGTCATAATATCTGATATTAAAATTAATTTTAAAAAAATAATAGGCTAAAAAGAACTTTTATTTTGCAAATGTCTTGGATCAAGGATGAAACCTGCATGCCATTTTGTCCCAGGCACATAATTATTTTCCACGGGTATACAAACCACCCTTTGTAAGGAAGAAAAAAAGATGAATACTTAGAAAAAAGCAACACTTTCAGAGACATTAAAAACTTAACAGCTAATACAGTCTTGTTTTGGCTGCAGGCTTTAATCTGACAACTTTTCAGGTCATATTGTTCAGCAATTTAAAAACAAAACAACTCCTCCAAATGATAAGACTGTAAATTATGGGTTTGAATGGCTTAAGTTCTAATGCAATAATTGTATTGTGCTTGGTGAAACTGTTAATTAAAAATGTTAAAACACTGTTCAAAACAAACAAAATTCTCTAGATATTTCTGGCTATTTTTCTAGCACTGACTTTAACAGAGCTGCACCAATCTATGTCAGCATTTAGCTTAAATCCAAAGCATTGCATTACTTGTTTCATAGCATTAAGTGATTTATATTATCAAGTACTATATTAGTTGTTTTACTTATAATAAACTATTATACAAGTTACTCTTCTTTGTTCACACTCCCTCTTTTGGAAAACTGTTTTGAAACAGTGATAAAACTTATTAATGCAGTATAGATTCTTAAGAAAACAGTAAGCAAACTCATATTCATGGATCAATTCTAATTTCATGTCATATGCTCTAATTCCTTTTATCCCCTAAAACAGAAAATACAAAAACTCTTGCCATGGCTACTAAGGAGAAGCTGGAGCTCAGAAGCTAAATAGTGGTGATATAGCTCATGCTGGAAGAACTAATAGCAACATAAGAGCTAGAGCACAATCCACAAATACATTATTAATGATGTTTTCTTCTCCAATCAGCAGATGGCCACTGAACAGCTCAAGTGACTGGTAATAGGATACAGAGCTTTTCATCTCCAAGTATCTGCGTCAGGTCTGTCTCAAGTGGGTTGGAACTGAAAGGTACTATTTGTCAGGCATTCAACAGCAAAAATGTAATAGCCAGTCTCAGTCTAGAGACTCTGCTTTTCCTGGTTAACAAAGCTGCCATGTTATTTTCAAACTCAGGGCTAAGTAGGCCAGGAGACTTGATTATCCTTTTAGGTCTAAAGGGTCAGCTCATCAAAACAATTTTGAAACCCAGGTGCAAGTGGGACAATGGACCCAATGGTCAGTTTCCATTAATGTCCATCAGGTGTTTTCTTCAATTACTAGATTAACTTTTAAAAATACAAACAAACATGCAAAACCATAACAAGAACTAAAAAAACAACCTGAGATGAATGGGAAAAAACATCAGTGTAATGAGACAGACTGTTGCGTTCACAAAGTTTTTCATTAAGGTCTTGAGGTGTTCTTCTGCACACTCGAGGAACAAAAATTTTTCATATGGATATAAACATGCAGTATTGATGCAAAACATCTGTACTGTCAAAAAAAAGAATTAGTAAATTGATAAAATCAAATTATTGTAACTCCCTCCTGCAGGAAGCCTGGCATCTGCTGCTCTCAACAAAACTCATCATGTTCAGCAGTCTCCATGAGCTTTGAATTTATTAGAGGGTTTTTTATGTTTACTGAACAGAACCACACTGGTTTTCAGTGTGTTTTCAGGGAATCCATCTGAAATTCAGGAGATTTCAATACAGACTCAAAGGCTGCCTTCATCATCTCGAATCTGATAGAAAAATTAGTCATAATGTAGAAGCCCTCTTCTTGTGAAAAGAAAATTAACACCAGGGTATATTTGGAGTAAGCCTAGCAATAGACATCTCAAACATAATTAATCAGTCAATTTCAAATATAAAGTCAGTATCATATGAAAGGGTTTTTTATGAGAATATTTTTGAAAATGTATCAGGAATGAAAGGGAATTCTACCTGTAAAAGTGCTGTAGACATCTAGCAGTAGGTGATAGAGTTGTTGAGTCAGAATTCCTAAAAATACAACTTTGATACCTCCTTGACGTCCATGGACATTATATTCATGGTTTATCTTCTTTCATGTCAGTACAGAACATGAAGACAAATGTTAAAAACTGCTCTCTGATAGGATTAAATCCCTTAGGTTAAAGGTGGCTGAACACATAATTTAAATCTCTATCTCTATATACCTATTAAAACCTATTACAATCATACCTCAATAGAACAATTGAAATTCAGTTTGTATTTAAAGCTACTTGTTGTCACTGTTATTAGACTCACAGTCCAGATTTCCTCCTTCCTTATTCTAGGCACTGTAGAGACCAATTAAAGACAGACATAAGAGATAAAGACAGACAAGAGAGATAAAAGATGTGAAAAAGAAAAAGAAACACGGAGATTAACTTGCCAAAATCACACTGCAAATTAATGGTGAAATTAAGAATAGAATCCAGATCATTCAAACCCCAGTCTGGTGCTGAGCTCACAGAGTCCTCTTTCAGGCTTTTTCTAAGACATTTCTATTAGCCATCAGTGTTTACTGGTGGTAATTAATGTTAGACCATAAAAAGACCTTTTAAACACAAAGCATCTGAATTTACCATCTATCAAAATTCCACTTCCTCTGTAACATTTACAGAATACTGAAGAAGTTGATCAGGAGGCTCCTGAATGTTCATGCTGCACCAGATATATTCAAGGTTCACTCAAGCCTACACGAGCCTCTTGAGCCAGCATGAGCCTTCAGCTGATGTCTGACCATCTTCTGCAGCCCACAGCATGCACAGAAATGCAAGGGGCAGTGTCAGGTGGTGAACTTTATCCTTCAGGCCAAGCAATGCTGACCCACACACAGCAGAGAAGCCTGGAAAATACCAGCAGAGCTTGGACACGGCGTCATGGCAGTGACTAGCAAGTCTTTGCATCCCTTATGTATAGTTAATTAATTTTACCATTCAGTTGCTCAGCTTTTGGTCACTTTCCCCTCATTGTGGTTTCTAGGCCACATCTTATGCATATAGCTAATTTAGGATTTAATAGAATAATAATATTTATGAAGCTTACTGTTTGGGAAGCACATAGAAAAACTAGATCTTTCTGTGAAAAGGACATTTCCCTACTAGTATTTCAATTACAGTGCTATAATGTTTCAGCCTTGAATTAAAATCCCTGGTTGGTTCCATAATACAAGTAAATTAAAAAAATATATAAAATAAAAAAACCTTTAAAGATTAGGCATTAATTCATCTAGTTTCTGACATTCTAGATAAATATTAAAATGCCTTGATATATTTAGTAGAACTAAAATTCAAATCCAAGTTGGTGCAGTCAGAAAATAATCTAATTAACTCGGCGTGATGAGTAGGATTTTTACATAAATGTATGCAAAGAAACCTTTATTTATATATCTTACATACCATATCTCGTTTCTGTACACATTTTATTTATGTTATTACCATTATCCTCTTTACATATATGAAAGAAGCTTTAAATATAAAGTGCCCTAAGAATTATGAACAGGCACTTACCAATCTGCTTCTTTTATCTACTAACAACAGGGATTTTTCATTTCAATTTATATTAAAAAGCAGATAACTTTAGTTCAAATGCCTGCTAATTCCTCCTTTGAAAAAATAAAAATGGAGTACACAAGGAAATCTGGGCATTTAGTCTATAAACTGGATAACACAAGACAGGCAAAGGGCTGCCCATAAAACTACCTTGGTAGCCCGAGCGAAAGGAAAAGAAGAAAGCTTTCACAATTGGTTTTTAAATCATCTTGTTACATGTACATGGATACTTCCCTGAACAGCCAGGAAACATATGAATGAAGAGACTTCAGCTGAAGCTGAAAATAAATACATGAGAATAGCAATAAAAGCAAAAGCAGAGAATGTACAGCATGCTGGAGATGGGAGCTGGTTTGGGAAATAAAACTCTAGGAGAGGAGTTGTTGCTGATTAATCAGCTGTGCTGACATTGATACGTGCCATTTTCATAGCAAAAAACTGTGGACAGAAAAAAAGGAGCATAAAGTTTAAAAAAACCATGAACCTCTGTGAAGGGAATGCATGAAGTATAAAGATTACGTGTCATGGTTCTGTGGAATGCATGCAGGCAAAAAATCTGTGTCAAAGGCCTTGTTTTATGACTTCTTAGTAATCGTCTACCCAATACTTCTAATCGACTTCCTGATGTTTAAATGAAGTTCTAACATACCTAAGAACTGGTGATTAAATGTAAATACAACTCATATCTATGCAAAATTTCTGAAATAAATACTGAACATAAGATGCAAACAAATATAATGTTGGGGCAAAGTCTGTACAGGCATACCAGATAGTCAGTACACAGCATGATATAAATACAGATGGAAGAGAAATCTGCAGTTAAGTTAATCTTACACTTCCTATTGTAAGATTTTGGTTTGAAATTCTTATAGGCTTTTCCAATGTTTAATTGCTCTGTCTAAATTCTTTCAGAGTATCTGATTTTTTTAAACCTTCAGTAAAAATGGAGCTGACGCCTTCTAAAATGTGACTAAGCAAAAACATTCTGGTTTGATGAAGTTAATTAATCCTTAATAATTCTTATATTGAAAAATTGAATTTTGAATTATGAATTCCTCAGCACAGACTGGACTGGAGCTCCTGGACTGGGTCCAGCTGGAGGGCTACAAAGGTGATTAAGGGACTGGAGTGTCTCTCATGAGGAAAGGGAAGAGGTAGCTGGCCTTGTTTAGCCTTGGGAAAAGACAACTGAGAGGAGACCCCATCAATGTCTACAAGTATCTGAAAGAAGGGTGGCAAGAGAATGGAGCCAGGCTCTTCTTGCTGGTGCCAAGCAACAGGACAAGAAGCAATGAGCGAAAACTGATGACCAGCAAATCCACCTGAACATGAGGAAGAAATTCTTTACTGTGCACTACCCAGGCATTGGAACAGATTGTCCAGAGAAGCTGCGGAGTTTCTCTCCCTGGAGATACCCAAGAACCATCTGGATACAGCTTTGTGCAATGTGCTCTAGGACAATCCTCCTTGAGCAGGGAGTTTGGACAAGATGACTCATTGTGGTCCCTTTGAACCCACCCCATTCTAGGATTCTGTGACTCAGCCAGTAGAATCTACAGCTAAATTAGAAGCCAAGGCTTCCACTGCAATATATAAGGAGATTTTGAGTGCACCTGGACTATCAGTTTGAATTATTTCCTGTTTTATTCCAAGATCCTCTTCATTAGCATTCACTCTATGTACGTTTGATTATTCCTGGAATACTCTCTCAATCAAAACAAGGCTTGCTCTTAGAAAAATTCTAGAAGCCATTCAGTGACTGGATAGCTCTAGGAAATGGTTTGAGAACAAAATCTCCCTATGCTTGGTCCAATCCTCCATCATCCTTGCAAGCCTTTGCCTGGCATGACCCTAACATGTCTCTCTGATAACATGGCATAGGAGATAAGTGGTGTGCTACAAGCATTTCCCCTTTTATCTTGGGCAAACAAAAAAAGAGTTTTGTTATTAAAGAATCTTTAAAAATTGTTCAGCTGTCTCATATGCAAAGATAGACTTTAAAGTGCCAAGAGAGAATCGATCTGGCAGGGGCCTCCAGACTATCACAGCTTTTGAACACAGGGAACCTTGACTGCAGGAATTACCCTGACTACCAAAACAGACCTGGTGAGGCTGCTTCATGCTGAGGGGTTTCGGTATAGACCCAGGCAATGATACTTAAGCCCAAATTTTATCCTTCTTAAAGTACACAATAAGAGCTGTCCCGATCCCAGGACGTGAGCCCAGCAAAGGAGCGATGCCTGTGCGATGCATGCAGAGAGGCTGGGGAAGGCCTGCAGAGCTCTGTCAGGTCCCTGCAGAGCCTGCTCGGTGCAGCGGCAGGCAGCCTGCCCTAGGGGGAGCAAGCCAAAAGCGCTGCTGGTGGCAGCTACTGCTCACATTCTGACAAGGAAGCACGGATTGCTCCTGAAAATCAGAAATCCAGCCTATGCATCATCTCAGAATACGGACATTTCTGAGCATATGCAGACACAGACCCTCATGAGTCCACAAAGTCACGGTACTTGCAGGGTTAAGTCCTGAGTACGCCTTCTCAGTATGTCTTTCAACTCTTCCCACACTGAGATAAAAATATACAGCTATATTAGCTATGACAAATCCTAAAAACGGCAGAAAAAAAAAGGTATGAAGTGTTGAAGGAGAAAATCTTGTATGGCATCAACAGGAGGCACAATTAATTGGATCTCTTCGTTCATTCTATAAATACCAATTTAAATATGACAAAAATGAAAATGTAGGAGTTTTAGCTGCAGTCACCTTTATGTTACTAGTCTCACTCATCTGATACAAAATTAATCTTTCCTTTGCTATCGAGTGGGAAGAAGGAATGCTAGTACATGTATGGGAACACTGTACTTAATGCATCAAAAACCTGGAATGAACAAAGACTGCTATAAATTGCCCCAAAACACACCATAAAAATACTCAAATTGGACATGACAAAGACATGAACTATCAAAAATAAATATGTCCCTTATACTTCCTAAAGACTAGGCAAAGACAATAAATTTTAAACAGATTATTATATCATATTTTCAAGTAACTCTTAACTCATTATAAAGACAAAAAACAAAACCACAGAAACAGTCAAAATGTGAAAGCAGACATCCTAATTTATAAATGTCAGATGGAATTGCACTTCTTTGAGGTGTTTTTCCTGAAAAGATTCAACCCCATGACATACAGCAAAGCCTTGCTTTTAAGATCTTTTTATTTGCTTCTCTGAGGCAGAAGAACATCAAGCGATTTGTACAAAGTGTTTTAATGTTACTATTTTTGTAATTCCCATCTCTCTGGAATTTGGGTATCAGCAAACATATTCAGGCACTTCTCATAGGAATTGGCACTCTGGATAAGACAAATGGTTCATCCGGCTTAATAGCCTGTCTTTTACTTTGATCATCATCCGAATTCCCCCATGTAGGTCATTTTAATACTTAACCACTGTAGTAACTGTGGCCACAAGCAGATAAAAAATGTTTTAACTACCATTAGATATTATTAGATATTTTTGTGATTTATTACTTGTCCAGAATATTTCTGAATCTCTGTATAGATGCCTGTCATGGTTTAACTCCAGTAGGCAGCTCAGCATCACACAGCTGCTCACCACCAATAGAATAGGGGTGAGAATCAAAAAGGGTAAAAATGGGAAACTCCATAGGTTGAGAAAAAGATAATTTAATAATTATTAAAAGAAAATACACAAAGAAGAAAAGATGGGAAAAAAAACCCAAAAAATTTGCTCACCATCAGCCAACAGATGTTCATCCAGTGCACAAGCAGTGCCAGCCCCAGCCAACCTCCACACACCTCCATCCAGTTTTACTGCTGAGCAAGACATCATACAGGATGGAATATCCCTTGGGTCAGCTGGGGTCACTGTCCCAGTTGTGTCCCCTCCCAACCTCTTGTGTGCTCCCACCCTCCTCATTGGTGGGGCAGTGTGAGAAGGAGAAAAGGTCTTGAGGTTGTGTAATCACTGCTCAGCAATAACAAAAACATCCTTGTGCTCTTAGCACTGTTTCCATCACAAATTCAAAGCACATCTAGCCTCATAGAAGCTACTATGAAGAAATGTAATTCTATCCCAGTTAAAACCAGTTCAATGCCTTAGTTACCTTCTGCATGAGTTGTCCATTCTCATTATTTATGTTTTTCATGTCCATTTTAAAATTAAGTTGACCCAAACAGAGATCCAGAATCCAGGTGTTAATGAAGACAGACAATGGTTACCAACAACATCTAACACCAAGCCTGTTTCCAGCCATATGTGACAACATTTCCAAGTGATCCAGGACATCTATTTGAATTCTGGCCTGGGCACCCAAACCTGGCCCACTTTGTCAGAGCTGTATTTGTTTCCAGCCATGTCTCCTTTGAACATGATTTATTAACTGAACTTCCTAGGTGGACCTCAGGCTTACACTGCAGGTGCACCATTCTCTCTTAACCCTGTGTTATAAGCAGCCTCCTCTCCAGCCTTGCCTCCTTGGATCCAACGTGTTATAGGAAGTCATTCTGGTCTTTCAAGCTCTTTCTCCTGTCACTTTTGAGTTGATTTTTTTGGTGGATGCCTGAATTCTTGTCTCAGACTGGTCTTATCACCATCCTGACCCCACTGAGTCAATGTCCTGGTAAGAGAGGCAGGGCATTTGCTGTAGCCATGCTCTGCTCCCAGCTCTTTCTCTCTCATGGAGGATCTCCTGCTGCTCTCCAATACAAGATGAGCAAGCTGACTTCTGTTTTTGCCAATAAGCCTCTGGGAGCTTACTGAAAAGAGTGTTAACATGAGTTTCACTACCTACCTGAAGGAAAGAGAGTCCTGAATTTTTTTAAAAAGGGAAAAGTCTCCTTTCAAACATTTTCTATAATGCAATTATTGCCTAAATAACTAATAATATTCACTACATTCAAACGAAGCCTTATCAGTTTGGTTTTTTTTTTAACTTAGAGGCAAAGAAGGCAGTGAAAAGAATTTAGAAGAAATAAAACTCAGAGAAATCTGTATTTCAACATAGGAGTTCCATGGTTCTTAAAGCTAAGATTTGGATAGCATCATTAACCATAAATGAGCATTTTTTCATTTTTTACTAGAGCAAATATTACAAAAATACAGAGTAATATTACAGCTAGAAGGCATCCAGTATGACATTACTACACATATGTAGGATTAATTATGGTTCTGAACATGCATCTCTGCTTCTACGTTAAGTGATGCCAATAATTGCCATTTGTAATTATGTGGTCACATATAGGGCTAAAATACCATGTTGTTTACCTGCATGAAGTTCCAAGTTTGACCTGTTACTAATTACCTCAAAAGAGTCTGACTTTTACACAGCTGTGAATAGATTGTTTTACAACCTTTACAATATTGCAGATTGTGACAGCGGGGCATCCAACACTAATGGATTTTAAATTAATTGAGGAGAATCAAAGCCTTACAATTTAGATTGAAAGCAGCACAAGAATTATTTAATGTGATTCAGGGTAAGCAGAATAAATCCATGCTTGTAGAGAAAGTTTCTGAAAAATGTTTAAGCTTTTTTGTGAAGTTGAGTATACTGGTTTTGCTGCTTTTGAGGTTAGATTGCATAGAAGCAGAATCTATTGCAGGTGCTGATTAAGTAGTTTGTTCCCTCAGTTAATTCCTTTAGACATAATCTGCCAGTTCCACTATTCTTGCCAGGAAAGTTACCTTAAGTAGTATTTTGGCCCATGCAAGCATGAGAAAAAATCTGTTTCTATTTCAACCCATCTACTCCAGCCTCTTTACTGCCATTGGTCCTTCAGGTTTCAGTTCTCTATATCTGACACAGTGTGCCAGACAACAAAAGTCTGCCTCAATCAATAAAGAGATGTTTTGAGAAACAGCCTGACAATGTTTGACAATTATGTATAATGATGACAGTTCACTGGCTGCTAAAACCTTGTCCACAAGTGCTGCTGCATTGTTTCAGCTGAGCCAAATCAATAGCTTCCTAGCAAAAGGTCTCATTGTCTCCTGTCACCACTGCTCAGTTACTTTTCTGCCATTTTAACAAGGTGACCTGGCATACTACCCAATTAAACCAGAGACAGTGCTTGGGAAGCAATAAAGTCGTACAACTGGGGATGGAAGATGTTATCCCTGTCACAGTGACAGTGATCTGTTCAGTAAACTCAGGCCAGAGCATGACTGCTCAACCACTGTAAGGGGATTAAAAACAAGCAACAAAACCAAATGAAAAGCAATCAAACAGCCAAGAATATCCAATACAGCTAGAAAGGACTAATTGTGTAAATATTCCGCTTTCATTGGCACACAGGACACTTGGCCAAATTTCAAGCTATTAAATATTATCCAGGTGTTTTACACAATACTTTACATTATTTGGTGACTTAACTTTTGTAAATTTGATCAGGAATTTGATCAGGACAGTAAAAAATGCAGATTGAAAACTATGCTACATGCATTAGTTTTTGACATTTTAATAAGAACAATAACCTAATCAGTGTGACTATGTTCTGGTTTTTGAAAACACCTAGTTTGCATAAAATGTTCAGAAGTTAATGCAAATATTAATATAGTCACATTCACACTCAAATTACATCACCTTATTTACATAGTTATTTCTACTCCATAGCAGAATAATTAGGGCCACAGTGCCATACCATTGCAGTAAGATTTCATCACATAAGTCACTTATCTTAGTCTTATGTTTTATGAAGACACTAGAGCATACAGATGGAACTATTTTTCTTGTAAACGTCCTCCACCCACTGATTATTTCATATAATAGAGCAGGCCTTGAAAAACGCAATTGCTTTCTGTTACTGGTGAATTAGACTGAAGCAAAGCGAGGTGAGGGGGAGTCAAATTTTCACAAGAGTTTCTACATCTGTGGCCACAAAGAAAACCTCAAAAATGTTAACTGAGTCAGTGCCAACTTTTGAACCTGTATTCAGTTCAACATATTGATTTAAGGTTTCCCAACTAACTGCAAAATTGGGACAGACAATTTTTGCTGCTCCTATTCAGAACTACTTGGGTAAGGATGACACTGACGGAGTTTTTCCACTATTTAGAAAAACTATGAGCACTAGGAGCACAAAAGAGGCCAAGAGCCAATGAGAAACTCATTAAGCTGCTTAAACTGATCTAAATCTAGGCTGTTGAGGTCACATCCCGCCCCCGCCACATATTTCCACCCCCTTCCTTCAGCCAATGCTAGTGTTTACAGAAGCAGGTGGTGGTGTGCCAGTTCAAGGCAAATAAAAAACAAAAACCTGAACAACAAACTCCAAAATTAAACCAACACACCAACACATCATTTTGGAGGGACAGTTTTCAACCTGATCAATTCTACGAACAGGCTTAAAATTTACAGTACCAGCATCCATGCAGGGGAGGGAGATAGGAGCACAACAGCTGGGAATTAAGAGTAGTTTAAGCTTCTACAAAATTGTAACCTAACTAAGAAGTGGAAGCTCTTGTGTTTATCCTTAGCTATACAAACCCTTTAACACACTAATCAAACTCCAGACTACAGATGGAGGTAGATTTCTTTCCTTTGCTGTCTCTTAGTATTTCAAAAATCCATGTTATTCCATTGGTGAGAAATGTTATTTATTAGTAGCAAGTCATCTATGACTGGCTCTTAGCAGAGGCACAGTAGGGATAACTGCACCTCATTTCTAAACTCCCAAAGCAGAGATGAGAGAAAGGATAAGAGGCAGGCATAATTTGTTTCCTAGCACTTAAGAAAGAGGAAAGGAAGAGGGCTGAAGTAAGACGAAGCGGCTCTCCATAGTAAATTTCTTTGCAGTGCCTGGAAAAGGGAAAGTTTCTTTGTCTTTTTCGCCACAGCAAAAGCAGTGTTCAAATATAATGGATACAAGCTGATACAAGTATCTAACATTAGATACTATCCCATCAGACAAGTGTTTGTTAGAATTCCATATCCCAATGATGAGAGCGTTATCTGCTTGCTCATGGTGGATTTGATACTCACAGGCTGTGTAAACAATGAGATCAATTTCACTTTTATGCTGCATTTATTAAGTAGTAATTTTTCTATCCTTTAGCAGCACAATACAATTAGAATTTAACAAGCATATCCAATCTAAATTACAAATATTTATGTCTTGATGCTATTATGAGTGCTAATGTCCTCTGCACTTTTTCCTCAGCTAACAGTAATCTGTGGCTTAATCTGACCATGGCAGAAATACAGTTTGTAAATTTTTTGTAAAATGAAGTATTTGCACATTTCTTCTTTAGTCTAAGATCGTCCTAAATTTTGCATTCTGGTTTTGGGAGATCAAAAAGTGATTTGTTTGGAAAAAAATTATCTCTGGTACAGGTGGGCATCATGAAAACATGCACAACTGAACTCAGGCTTTTAAAAGCAATCAAGATAATCGTTTCAAAACCAGGCTGCAACTTCGCAAAGCTCACCTTCCTCATCCACATACTGCAAACGCATGTTGAAGTCCTCAAAATGATGATGGACACACTGGATTTGTACGAGAGGGCCAGCGAACTTCAGGTATGCCCTATACTGTTTTATAGCTTTTTTGGTTTGTTTTGTTCTTTTCCCCTTAACGTTTCCGCTCGGCAGTGACGGGCGCCCGGACGCCCACGGCAGAGCCCCGCTGAAGGAGCGGCTGAAGGAGCGGGCGCAGGGACCCCTCGCTTCCCACGGGCTGTCGCCCGCTGAGAAGGAGCCTGCCAGAGGCTCGGGGCCCTGAGGACACTTCAGCCCGTCCCGCTGCCCCGCTCAGCCGGCGGGAACACCCCGAGGAGCCGCCCGGAGAGCCCCGGAGCCGTCAG
>VYXD01016862.1:2639516-2666736 GCA_013397195.1 Hylia prasina | reverse complement strand
AAAAAAAAAAAAAAAAACCTGAATCTGCAAACTTTTTTTTAAAGGAACCTGCAAAATCAGTCAAGAGTGGGAAAAGTGGCAAAGATGGACAAGATAACCAAGAACATGAGGTAAATATTACTAATAAACATAGTATTTTTCACACTTGTAGTAACTTTTAAAAAATGTTTTAAGTTTTTCTAGGTTGTAATTTTAACATGACAGGTAGCTTTGAGGGAAAATGATTGTGGAACTACTGCCTTGGTATTTGTCAAGATATGAGGTGATGCTTTTAAGGAAGTCAGTTTTCTTTAGAGTAAATAAATATTTGCTTGCTACAGTCTTAAATACTCATCTATTCCCTTTTTCAGTTATGAGATGTACATCTGTCTTACTTTCTAGTCTTATTGTGAGTTTTTGGGCTTCTCTTCTTGTCGTTTTTAGAATTCCCTGTAATTCCCAGAGGTCTCTTCTCTCAAACTGTCAATGCTGGCATGTCAGTTAAGTGTCAGTTGCCTGGTTTATTGTCAGGAGACCTTAGGCTTAATCAAAGGGTGCCAGCTGTTGTGTTGTGTGGTTCCTTTTTAAAGGTATACGATGAAGTGTGCTATTTTTGACAAATTATTCTGTTGATTTTTTTTTTTTCCTTCTACATGTCTCTCTGTTTTGCCCACCAGCAAGGCACAGCAAACTGAAAAGGGACGATTAGAAATCATTATGCACTCTCTTGCACACATTCATACAGAAACTCAGAATTAGTAGTTTTGTTTGATTTGGAAATCCACTGTTTACGTGGATTTCCTGAAATTTCCTTTAAAATGTTCACAGTAGTTTGAATGTAAAATGGTATACTGAAAAGTTATGTGTTTCAGCCTCTAAACATGTCTTGATACTAAAAGACAGTGTTTGAGAACAAAATACTCATCCAGCTGTACTGTTTTTCCTGCTCTGAAATGACCATTAGGGGTAGGTGGGCTGGACTATTTATTGTGTGCAGTTCAGTGAGTTCTCATTTGTCTGTTGTGCAGAGCAATTCATGCTACTGTCGTAAATTAACAAGATCATGAAAACTTGTAAATTACGTGCAAAAGTATTTTGGTAAATTCCTGTAAGAGTGACTGAGTTTTGATGGGGGGAATATAGCTACTAGAAAGGATCTTAGTTACTACAGGAGCTTGTAAAAGGAAGTGGGAAATGTATCAGTGTAGATGTTTATAGTGGTGTAAATAGATGTACTTCATTGTGATGTGTTCTGTCTTTACAGTGTATTGCTGTGGTATTAAAAAGAGTGTCACTTGGCCATAATTTTAATTCTTGTGCAGTTGTAAGGCTCATCATTATCACCATCTTTGCAGTACATTTGTTGTCTACTTACTTTCTCAAGCTTCTGAATCACAAGTTGCTGAGACCAAGACTTATTTTCTTATTCTTTCTTGGTACTTCAGGATCAAGTGTAAAGCTCCCTGAGATAATAAGTGAAGAGCTTTGTATGCTAGCCAAAAATGTGTATGTGAGTTTCTTTGTCATTTCTTTCTGTCTTTGCAGATCTAGATTTTTGGGTTATAAACTTGAAATGTGAGAGAGATTAATCTCAATTGAAGAATATGTTTTACTGTTAGGGTTTCTTTTGTCCATCCAGGTAGAATTCCCGATGAAAAGTACAGTTGGCTTGTCTATGATACTTGATCATATGTGAGCAGGGGCAGAATGGGAAAGGAACTGGGAATGTGACTGGCACATATAGTATGGTTCTCATTCCCAGTGGGCATTATTTTGTCTCCAAACAGTTTTGAACACCTCAGTGCCTGACTCATTATCTTAATTAACAGAGTTATTGCACACAAATAGTAATGTAGGCTTTGCATTCTAACGTGGCTGGCTGTAGTCCTGCTGTGTGTTAGCTGGTGCTTATATGAGCAGAAAGGAGGCTATTTATTAACATGGAAAAGATTGGTAAATACAGAAATATTCAGGAGCACACTGTTAATACATTTCTAGGTTTCCTTTCTCTTCAAAAAAGGTTGTCATGTGTCATTCTACATGTGTTTTAATACAGCTTTTAAGAAATCCTCTTCCAGACTATGAGTAGGTTTGGAAATATGATGGTTCGTTTCAGCTTTTGTTTCTCAAAATGCATTTAATGCATATGCATTTAATGCAAATGAATTTAATGCAAATGGCCGATTGTAAAGACTAGAAACCGCCTGCTATTCAAAGAACAGGGACAACACAAGCAGCAGCATCCCACAAATACTTTATTTATAGACACTTTCACAGCACTTAACTAAATTCATGATGCCTTGAACTTCTATAGATAAAAAAGTATGACAGATCTTTGTATTTACAAAAATGAGCACGTGTTTTTCCTGTCTTGCAATCAGGGAAATGAGGTTTCAGTTGATGGAAGCTGTACAGCAAGTTTGAAGAGGGATTGAAATGATTCCTGGTATACCAGGTCCAGAATGCCCATGCTAAAAGAGGGTGAAAATCACTTAAGCTGATGTTTCTTGCATTAGCTGTGTGTGGTTACTCAATGTAATACTAAAAAAGCTTTGCTGCTTTTGAAGTGGCATGGGCCTCCCTTCTGAATTGCTGTGTGGTCAGCTGCTGATGCTCAAGGAGAGAGAATCAGAAACAGAGTAGATTTATATGGATGATCCTCCATCCTGGTATACTTTTCTTTAGGCTAGTATGTGGTTTAGAAGGTTGTTTAACTGGAAGTTGTGTAAAATTGGTTTTAAATTAATTATATAATTGACATTTATATATTTTTAATATATATTTTATAGTAAGGGTTTTTTTTCCTCAAAATACTGCTTAATGTCCCCTAGATAGGAGGACTCCTATTACTTTGATTGTCCTTCTCTTGTTTTCATCTGCTGTTCTCCTTTCTGTGGCAGAGGTGCCAGAAATGCAGTCTGTGTGAGGTGAGGGCACCTTGTCCTTCTGTACCCAATGTCGTTACTCCAGTTTCCAGTTGCATGCTGCTCATTTATTGAACACTTAAGAAAAAAACTAATATTATTAAATTCCTACCTAAGCTTATTTTGTAACCTGTTAGTAAGCATTAATAAATTAGACTAAATAGTTGCCAGAAAAGTTGAATCTATTCCTTTAAGTATGTCTTATTTCATCAGTTAGTCCAGCATATTAGTGTCTTCAGTGTGAACAAAGACTTAATTTGTTGTGTATTGTTTTTACTGTATATGGGAGTAGTGTCTCCACTCTGGTAAATTCCTGGGGCCTTTGCTTAACAGCGCCCAAAAACTATACTTGTAGCAAAATCTAATACTGAAAATTAAATCCCCTGGGTGTGGCGATTAGCCATTCCAACACTTGGTACCTTGTAGACATAGACCCTGTGATCTAACTGACTTTTGAAGAAATTATTTGTCTGCTGGATAAGCTTTGTTGTAGAGTTCTGTTTTGTCACAAGGGTGTGGAGGTCTCCTTTTGACCTGAGGCAGTAGTAATTTATGGACAATCTCATTTTTTTAGAAAAGGTGACTTGGTAATAATTTATGACTGTTGAAAAACATGACCTTTTTCTATCTCCAGAAAAACCTAACCTAACACCTAAAATAATTCAAGTGCAGTATTTTAGCAGTGGTTTTCAAATACTACAACAGGGGAAGGAAGTTAAAATTTTAACACTATATACTCTTTATTTCTGACTTGTTATGTCTGTGGGAGAGTAGGTGCTAAAACTTGCTCTTTTCAGCAGTCACTGGAACAGTGTAGGACAATTAATTCACACTGTGGTTCACCTGGGAGATGGAAGGGTCAGAAGTAGCTGGTAGCCTTTCATGCAGGACAGTAGTCTGGTATGAAACTAGGTGACTGGGAGTGATAGCTTCCATGTCTAGCTGGACTGGCCTAAACTGGCATGAAACTTTTAATTTGTATTAATTTTCAGTCCAGATGCTGAGTAGTCTGTAAAAGGCAAAGGCTGTTTTTGTTGTTTGAGAAAGTATTGGCCTGGTGACTATCTGCAAATGAAAACAGAAATTATAACTCATTCTTCTGCCATGCAGAAAAGCAAACGGAAGACTAATGTGGTTTTGAGAAGCATGCGTGTGTGTATTATCTTGTTTCCATGTGCTGTCCTTGTTGGTTCTTTCTACTTTAAAGGTATTTTGTTATGGTTTTTTCTTCTTTTTAATATAGGCAAATCAAAAGGTAATAAAATGCAAATTGTATTGGCCATTTTTCTTGCTATGCCAGAAATGGATTTATTGACAGCATGTGTTGCTGACGTTGGACTATAATCACTGCTGAAACCAGTTTTAAAAATAATTTAAAATCTTTTAATGTGCTGATGCGTGCTTCTATCCTGCCACTGTCTCACAGCCATCACTTCTCTGTAGGTTTATTACTGTAATGGCTTCCAGTGCAGAAATTTTATAAGGCCTTGTTTTCAGAAGTTTTTCTTCTGTGCGTTTTGAGGCCTTTTTAATTTAAAAGTTAATTTCTCAAGCTACTTAGGATGGTGGTAACACTTTTCAGTAAATGGAATTGCCAAAAAATTACAGAAATCTCTGTTAAATGGGTGATCTTCAAAACACTTCAGCACAAGTAAGGATTTTCATCCCTCTGAAAGAACCTCCAGAGGTGGCTATCCAGTTTTCCATGATCACTTTTCCTATATTAGCCAGCACATGGTGGGGAAAAACTGTCAGTATTCTCACTACTACTTTTAATGATTTCTGCTTATATGAGCACATAGGATTGTCACTTCCATTAAAAGGAAGAAATTAGTAAAGGAATGGGTAGTAGAAGCAGTATTGATGTTTTTGCATGGCTTTTTTAGCTGAGATTGGATGTGGAAGTATCCTAACATTTAAAGGGAAAGCGAGGAATAGACAAAAGCAATAGATCCAACATTATTTTGTGATAACAGGTGTCTGTGATCAACAACAGAAGTTATTTAGAAAATCGAGTGAATATTCTCTATATATGCTGTTTATTTTTCTCATGTTTACTGTTTGTGGTTTTCATTGTGGTGCTATTTACCCTGAGAAACAAACCTACCTGATTTTGAAGATGGTGCGTGGGGACAGTTACACAGTGTCCAGTTTAAGACTAGAATTTCCTACTTCAGAATTTTTTAAAGTTTTTTGGAAGTCTTGGCACAAGTAAGTACTAATTTGGCAGTTACAGCAGAGGAGGTTGAAGTTTGGGGATTGGGTGGGGGAGAAAGTTCTGGGATTGTTTTTTTTGTTAACATGTATTAGGTCTACTAAATAATTTCTGGAAATACCTTCTTGTCACAGAGAAGTATTTATTCACTTATGTAAACCATCCATCAATTAGGTCTTTTCCAGTGTTGTTGAATAGTCATAGAATCACAGAATGGTTTGGGTTGGAAGGGACCTTAAAGACCAGCTAGTCCCAATCCCTTTGCCATGGGCAGGGACACCTTCCACTAGACCAGGTTGCTCACAACTCCTTCCAGCCTGGCCTTAACACTTCCAGGGGTGGAACGTCCACAACTTTTTAGGGGCAGCTGTTCCGGTGCCTTACCGCTCTCACAGGAAAGAATTTCTTCCTGGTATTTATTCTAAACCTACTCTCAGTTTAAAGCCATCCCCCCTTCTCCTGTCCTTACATGCCCTTGTAAAAAGTTTCTGCATCTTTCTTATAGGTGCCCTTCAGGTAGTGAAAGGCTGCAATTAGCTTACCCCAAAGCCTTTTGTTCTCCAGGCTGAACAAAGCCAATCCTCTCAGCCTTTTTTCATAGCAGAGGTGCTCTGTCCCTCTAATGATCTTTGTGGCCTTCCTCTGGACTTGCTCCAANTCCTCTGGACTTGCTCGAATAGGTCCATGTCCTTCCTGTGCTGAGGACCACACAGCTGGATCCAGTGTTCCAGGCTGGGTCTCACCTGAGCAGAGGGGCAGAATTCCCTCCCTCCCCTGCTGCCCAAGGGGCTTTGGATGCAGCCCCGTACACGGGTGGTTTCTGGGCTGCAACTGCACATCTCTGGGTCATGTCCAGCCTCTCCTCCAGCAGCACCCCCAAAGCTTTCTCAGCAGGGCTGCTCTCTATCTGTCCATCCCCAGCCTGGATTGATACCAGAGTTGCCTGGACCCTGGTGTAGCACCAGCACTTGGTCTTGTTAAAGTGCATGAGATTTCACATGGGCTCATTTCTCACGCCTGTCCAGGCCCCGCTCCGTGGCATCCCATCCTTCAGGTGTATCAACACTCACACCAGCTGGGGCAGTCTCTGTAACTCAGTTGCACTGCATTTTGGATACATTGCATTCATCATCTTTGAGGTGTAAGATTGTTCTTTACAGCAGCTGGTGTCCTTAACAAAGAGATACATTTAGCACTGAGGGGAGTCTTCATCACGTAGCAACCCTGGCTGGGCCCTGGCTCTTCTCTTCAGTATGTGCTCAGTGCTTTCATGAGCCAGTCCCATGCAGTGGTAGATAAAGGTGATCTTAAAACTGGTGGTCTTGCATTTGGAAGAGGAGATATATTATGAAATAAAATTTTGAAATTTCACACAACTTATCCTTTCATGTTTAAATCTTGGAAGGACTATAAATAGACAGTGTTAGACCCATTGTGTAGCTTTCTAGGACTGTTAGTTTGGGATTTTACTCATAACATTAGCAAAACAGGATTTTAAACCAAAGCTGTATATGAAGTTGGGATGGATTTTCTCTTGAATCAGTTATAACTGATACAAAATAAAGTCTGTGGGCTTTGGAGTGGGTTTGTTTGGTTTTAAATGGTGTGCCAACTTCTTCAAAAATCAATTTGAAAACTAACTTTTGATCATGTCTTGCAGTTCTGATTTTCTTTCCTAGAGAGATTATTTTAATGGGTTGATATCACCATTAAAAAATACATGAGTGTATGCATCTTTAGTACTAAATGAGAAGCTATTTGCTGAGTAGAGAGATGCCATATGTGTTATTCTTAGATCATCTACGAAACTTTTTAACTTCTGTAATTTTCCTATTTCCAGTTTTTATTGACTTTTTGGCTTTGGGAACTGGAATTTTCTTCTGTGTTCCAAGCAAAGGCACCTTAATACTGAATAGTGGAGGGGTTACCTTAATGGTGTTTGTTATGTGACTTCAACATTATGCTTTTAAAATTAATGGCATTATTAAAGCATACCAAACACTGCTGTATACAAGTATTTTATTACCTAAAATGGGATGCTTCTGAAAACAGGATCTTACACCCTTCTCCTTCTTACACAAGGCTCACAATTACTTGTGTAATATAAGAGTTGTGAGAACTGTGTGTGGTTTAGTACTTGCTATCCTCTGCTTTCTAATGGTGTTTTTAAGCTCTCTGAATTATTCCTGAATGGAAGCAACACAGCAATGAAGGGAAAGGCTGTTCTTATCAAAAGGAGCAAAGTGACTTTAAGAAATGGATACCAGCATTTTGTGAACTGAAAACATAATTTTTATCCTGTTTCAAATTGCTTCTCTTAAAATTTTTTGTGAGACTTAAGACCTACCACTCAGAGAGTACTCAGATGTACATTAACATGTGTAATACAGAATTATTAATGTAGTTACCTGCTAGAGAATATGAACAGTGAGAAAAAACAGGCAGCTCTTGAATCTACCCATATGTTCACTAAAAACATACCTTGTGTGCATTTCCTCCCCCCCTCAATTTCATTTGAAACCAGAATAAATTTGTAATCCTAGAAGTGGGGTGGTAGGCTCTGGGGTTTTTTGTTTCTGTGTCCTTCCCTGCAACAGGCTTAGAGGGCCATTTACAGAAACCAGCAACCAAAAGCTAGGGAAAAAATCCTGGCCTATTCCTGAATACGCTTCTTAAAACATGACTCCCATATATTAAAATTTGCTACATTTGTAGTGACTTTTATATACTTCCTCATCACTTCTCTATTTAGCAGTCTGAAATACTGACATGTAATCTTCTCCAGCAACATGTAAAATAAAAGCACGATGAGAGCCAAAGATGAAATGATTTGGTGTAACAGTTCTGTAGAAGCAGTTAAGGTTATTATTCATAGAATGGTCAGGTGGAGGCAACCCATAAGAGCATCTGGTTCCAACCCACCTGCCATGGGGAGGGACACCTTCCACTAGACCATGTTACTTGTCATGGACTATAACTCTCTCAAATATCATCTAATACAAATACCAAATTGGTGGGCAGGAGGCAAAGCAGAAAAAGATTTCAATGAGTGTGTGAAGTGATAAGCTTCTATGAATAGATCAGGGAGCACAAAAATACAGATCTCGGTGGTAAAGCCACATGTGCAGTTGCCTTAGCTCATCAGTAGTTGTATATAGCTAAAATTTACAGTAGAGTATAGGAGTTAATGCCTAAAGTGAATGAGTTAGTATGTGATTTCCCTCAAATGTGGGAACCTTACATATGAATGTGTGCATATGTGTATGTACATATATATATATCTAAAAAGAACAAAAGTAGTTTTTGTTGTTTTGGGAGTTTTTTAAAGTAAAAGGATGCTTCAGGCTCATCAGAGAGAAATTATAAATGAAAATCAAGAACTAAGGTAATTTAAGCCAGGCCATCCTTTATCCAGAGTATTCATCCCTGTGTTTATATAAATGTTTAAAATAATACTTAGGGCATTATGTGGTTCAAATCTTATTTAATCAGCTAACTGGTGGTTGCAGGTAACATTTTTTTTTTTCTAAAGGACATTTCTTGCTTTGAAGTTTTGTGATAGAAGATACAGTAGGAAACAAGTGTTGTTTTGATGCTTTTGTGAAGTACCAGGGCTCACTGATGGTGGTGTTTCAGCGAATGCAAAGCATTGTGAAGCCACTTGAAGTCTGAGCCGGGGCACCCTCTCATCTTTGCCAGTACTCTGCAACCTTGGGCTGAAGACTTGAGCTCTGACTGAAGGGAATCAAATATCAGCTTGTTCCTGGGGTAAACTAGTTAAAGCAAAATTAAGTTTACAAGAAGCAAATGGAAAACAAGACTTATACTACTAATATTTAATTGTGAATGTAAAATTATAGTGTATTAATGTCAAGGATGCAGCACACTAAGCTGAAACATGGGGTTGGCTTGGTGTGTTGCAAGTCCAGTCTATTACACAAAGCTGTGATGATACAGTTCTTTAGAAGATAAAATTTGAGTCTTGTGTATAAGCAGCTAACAGGAAATACAAGCAATGCTTTGTGTTGTGAAAAATAAACAGCAACAAGAAAGGCAGAAGAGCTTCAGCAACTTGTGGATCAGTCTTCTAAAGTGGTTTGTGACTGTCAAGTTTGTTGTGGGCACCCCTCCACAGCAAAGAGGTCCAGATGGCCTTCACTGCTTGTAGGAAATATCCCAGTCACTGACGCAATCCAACAGACTCCTTGCTGTCTCTGGCAGAACACTGATGGAACTCCAGAGTTAGACATTGAGAATAGCCAGCCCTAGCACTGCTTTATGGAAATGCAAAATCGTGGTTGTTAAACGAGTACTGCAACGTAAGTCTGTGAATGCTAAAATATACAAACTTTGTCATTACTATCCTGTTGAAAAGTTAATCTTTTTGCTTATCATTATAACAGCATGCATCCTTAAAGGTTTAGGATGCAGCTCTTGCTGTAATAAACACATAGTAAGTTATGCTGAGATACACTGGGTAGGAATCTCCAGCAGTAATCTCAACTACTGAGACTGTTTCACAATAATAAGCATATTTTCTAGAAAAGGCAGCTGCAAAGATCATTCTAGCAGCCAATCCAGGTATCATTCTGGCAAATGATTTTGTTGAGGAAAAACAATAGACATCTAAATTGCCGTCTGTGTGAATCCACCCAAAGCCTTCAGCACCGTAAGCTGCCTCTCTAGAGACTCCTCCCTAAGTTGTCTGTCCAAACTGGCTTGTGGTGGTAAAACTAGTGAACAATAATGGCATAGTAGCAAGAATCTTCAACAAAGAACTTCAGAAACATCTGCTGTCCAAAATGGTACCCTGCAAACATGTTGTTTCCCTGCTGCTTTTCACTGTGTTGTTTATGGATCAGTGTTTCCTTTTATGTATCCAGTGTATTCCATATCAAGCTTTGTACTGATTCTCTATAGATTGAAAAATATTGATGTTAAAAATCATATCTACTTGCTCCATAATAAACTCTGCCAGTACTTGCATGTACTAGAGTTACTGCAGATTGTCTGAAAGCTCTGTCAGGCCTTATCTTTAATACCATTAGTTAAAGAGTTTATTCTGATGTTATCCACTTGGAAGTCATGCTGAGTTGCTGCTGTTAACAACACAGAATTAAAATCAGCTGACAAATACTGCTCTCCTGCTAGTGTTGTCTTGAACAACTTGCCTTGGTCCCAGCTGCTGATGTCGCATCGCCAGCCCACTTCCTGTAGGTATGGTGTGGATATATTTACCAGGGTGATGGCAGCTGGGCCATATGCCAGATAAGATATGTCCTTGTTCCCACCCCCAAACTGGTAAATGAAGATCTGCAAAGGAGAGAGCTCTGTGGTAGTGTTCAAGATTCCTGGAGTGTTCAGAGATTTTTCACATTACTTTGAAGTTACTGCAGAGGGGGGAAAAACTACATGGAAGGCTCTTTAACTGCTCTCCACCCATTTTGACTCCTTGATTGATCTTTGATTTCAGTTCTCATCTCAAGAGATGAAATAAAATTTGGCTTCTCAGCCTAATTACATTGTTTATGTATTAAGCCTTAACCTGTTAGCCAAATTATTTTGGTTACATACTGGGCCTTCATACAGTTTTGAAAATCAAGTTGTTAATGTCCCTTTCATGTTTTGTGATGATCTGTGTTTAGTTTCAGTAACCTGTATTTCAATTTCATTGTAAGAATGTTTTAGATGTAATCCAAAATGCTTTCATAGCATTCTGAGGCTGCCTTGGCAAGAAATGAGCTCTTCTGGGTGCTGTAGATCAGACCTCTGTTTATCTTAATGAAAAATAAGTCCATGGAGGCTACTTACTATACCAAAAGGAGAAGAGGGAAAGGATTAATTCTGCATTAAAATAAGCATTTTCCCTCTGTTTCAGATTCAGACTGATGAGTCTTTTAAAGTGTTCTGTGCTTTTTGCTCTGTGTACTTGTATTTCACAGGGAACCTTAATCATGTGTGAATTGGTACAGGGTTCACCTATCCAGATTTCACAGTCCAGAGTTTTTTCTCAAGGTGTTCCTGCTGCCATTGTGGAATGGTGTGCACACTGATTAAACTTGAATTATCACTGGTGATACTTATTAGAAGGCAGAAATTTGCATATTAGACTGATCTGTGTAAAGGAACACCATATAGGGTGCTGCCAGCACCATGCTTCTTCAGGCAGAGGATCTCCATTGTCTTGTGCTTAGGAGATCTGATTTTTGTCACTAGTAAGCCATCCAGTTTTCTAAATCTTTTAATGACAGATGCCTCAAGGTGACTTTACTGTCATTTTCAAATCCTCACCCTGCTCATACCAGTTTATCTTAGAAAGCAGTATGCAAGCTTGCTGCATTGTTATAGAGTTGACCCCACTCTAGGCTGTGCTTGGTTTGGCTTTTGATTTTGTGGATCAGAAGGCTTTGTGTCCTTTGGTCTAATTCAGTTACTAGTGAGAGTGCTTTGAAATGTAAGGTCAGACAGAGTTCTTCTGGTTGCCCTTGTTTGTCAAGGTAGCTTGAATAGCATTTTTGGGAGACTGTCAGAAAGGAAAGAATAGGTTCTTCTGAAAGACTTACTGATGTATATGGCATGCAGGGTGGATCTTCATTCCAGGTCCCACTGTACTCACTCTTGTGTCTTAGTTGTCCAGAAGTATAAGTTGTGTTGTGGCATGCTTGATGATGATCAGTTTAATTTAAAAAGAAAAATTGGCTGTAACTGTAGATGTGCTTGCTCTGCTCATATCTTTCTTTCCCTGGTTGCAAACTCAGCATTGTGTTCTTATCTTTACCTGCCTGTATAATGTCAGAAGGGTGAAAGAAGCAGCTTTGCTCAAAAGAGTGATGTTAAGAAAATGAATGTACCACATCCTGCTTGATGAAGGGATGCAAGGGCTATCTACCTTGAACTCTTGTGACTGGCAAGAAACCTTTCTCCTCCTCCTCACCTTTCACTCTCTTGAATTAATTTTAAGCTTAGTCACAGGCACTGTATGTTTTCAATTGTTAAAATCAGGATTTAAAAGTTGAAATCACACTTTAGCTGATTATCTTAATGTTCATTGAAGTATGTAAAGTTCTAGATTTTCATAAATAAATTGATCAGAAAACCTGGGGGTTGTGTTTTAATCATGATTTGAAGAAACATTCTCAATGTGACATTTTTCAGAGCAGTTTGTGCATATTTTTAGACGTTTATCAGTACTTTTGGAATTTAATGTGTCTGTCTATATAAACAGTTGGGTAGGAGGGAGCTGTTTTTCAGAACAAGGGCAAGAATAGGTATTGCTTATTCTAGACATAGGAAGAAAATTGATAAAATGGTGTCTGTAGCCTGACTGTTCTGGTGTCAAATACATTGAACTGTTCACTGATGTAGCAGAATGTCCATCACTTACTCTTGGGAGTTGTGGTGTCTGTGGAGCTTTGGTTTGTTACTGAGAGGAAGAAGCTGAGCTTGGCTCTTCCATCTGAACTCAAAAGTGCTGTACTTTTGTAGAAAGTGTGTTACCTTGAAGTCTTTAGCAGATGAATACACAATTGTTAGTCTGAAATTGCCTTTTTTAAAGAGATGTGGTAAAAATTGCTGAGCTTTGTGGCTTAAGTTAACTCACTTTCCAGGTGCTCTTCTATCCAATGTTGTCTGCAAGCCCTGGAGCCCAGCTCTTTCATGGTAGCACCATCATGCCAGTTGCTGAGGTCATTGGGTCACAGCTGCATGGCACTGAAATAATGGTTTAGAAATTATTCTGGTAACTTTCTGGTATGTGCTGGCTGACTGGAGCATGACTGAAAAGCAGGGATGGTCATGCTTGATGGTAGGAAGGAGGAGGAAATCTGTTGGATAAATGGTCCAGTGATTCAGGGCTAGAATTACTCTGGAGTCATCACTTCTAGATGGGAAGTTGCCATAGCAACAAAAAATGCTTTCTTTCAACATTTCTAATCAGAAATGTTACCCATCCACTTAAATAACCACTTTGGGCTAATTTTAGAATTTTTCTGCAATTTAGAATACTTGCTTCCCTGAGGTGTGTGCAACCTTAGGGTACTGTAGTGTGTGCATGTGTGCAGACACATGAGAGCACCTGTTAATTTGAAATGGAGAATTTGTTTGGGAATAGAGGAAACAGGAAAATGGCTTTTCCTGTTCCAAGTAATGAAAAAATACAGGTGGCAGTGGAAGGTAGCCAGTTCGGAAAAACACCATTAGGCTCAATAACAATATTGAAAGTACAGAATCCTGTGCAGTAATAATGTTTATGATGCATCTTAATTAGCATTTATTGCTTAATACTCAGTAAGTTGTTGCTTCCGAATTCTTAGTACTGTTTTTCTTTTAGCTTACTCTATTAATATTTTTGTTTGTAATGCTTTTTAAAATTTCAATTAACGGATAGAAATTACCTTGCAGATCACTTGTATTTCAGCATAAGAATTTTTAAACATTTAGTGTCTGAGATTAAAAAGTGAAATAGTCTGAAAAATGCAATGTAACAGGTATTACTTGTACATTAATGCTTTCAATTTGCTGATGTATTCCATTTTTACTGGAACAAGTTCTAGAGTGTTTTTGGTAACTAAGACTTAATAATCACTGTACTATCTCCCCTTGTTTGTTATAAGGCTGTATAAGGGGTTTTGCTTTTATAATATTAAATTTGCAAAATGGTCATCTTAACTGTGTTTAATGAAACCTAAATGTTGTTTTCAGTCATCTTTGATACATTAAGTGCTGTGTGTATAATATAATACAACTGTTAATCTATTCTTGAAGCATATATTCTTTCCCAGTCATGCTACTAGAACAAAATTTGAATGAAATTACTGTCTTGGAGACTCAAAAGGTAGATATTTATGTACAGTAACATTTCCATGCATGCTGAATATATACACTACAAGACTATGCAAATTGTTGATGAATAAGCTTTTCTGGGAATACTTTTCAGAACATGAAGAAAATTGGTTTATCTTTTTTTAGCAGTATCTCTATGAAAATGCCACTGATGTTATTTCGTGCAGGAATGAAGCTGCTTTCATACCTATAACACTTAACAAAATTCTAATTAAATCAAGTCAAACCGCCAAAGTACCAGTGTTACAACTTGATTTTCATCATGAATCCCATTCCCATCTGATTTTTCCCTATTGCTGATCTTGTGGGCACTTTTGGATAAGAAGATGGTCTTTCCTGTAAGGCAGAAATGCCAAGGTATATTTTAAGATGTGTGTGCTTCTAGTTTGCAAATTTGAGCGACTTCTACAGCAAATTAAGGGCCTGCAAAATGAATTACACTACTGCAGCAAGAGGTCCTTGTCAGATGTTTCTATATTTTTAGTGTAGATCACTCCTAGATATTTTTTCATTCTTGTAATGAATGTCATGAAATTATTCATATTTTAAAAGTTAACTCCTCCTTTAAACCTGCTTTTCCTCCTTCAAAAAGAAAAAAAAAAAAAGGAATGAGAGAGGCAGCACCACAAGTTCTGACAGGCTTTTGTTAATGATGCGTTTTATTCAGCTTAAGAGAGAGCACTGTCAAGTGTAGTCAGGGAAATAACAGCAAACTGGAAACCTGTAGTGGGAACCATTTTTCTGAATTTATGTTATAAACTTCATACAGACGTACACTGATAGTCTAATAAGGTTTATTACAGTAAAAGCAACTTGCTTTGAGTAGGCAGTAGACAACTACAAATCTTAATGTATATTTTAGAGGCTGCTAAAGCTACTACAATAGTAAGACTCACTCCTTTAATTTTATATCAAAGCCTGACTGCCCTAGCCAAGCTTAGGACTCTGGCAGCAAGGCACAGGATGGATAGGAAGTGAAAGGTTCACCTGCTGTAAGTAGACAAGTTTCTCTGGTCCCTTTGAAGATGAACTTAAATACCTAGGAGACCTGGACTTCTAAGTGGGGAGAGGTGAGTGTAGCTGAGGAAATACATTGTTTGAAAATTTCTTTTCAGTTGTCTGGTAACTTCAAATAAATGAACTACTGCATGTACCAAGGTACAGAAATGAATCCTGAAACATGAGCAGAACAATAGGTGGCATTCAGAGGATAATAGATACAATAGTTTAATTAAAAGCATATTAATTTTCAGTTATTTCTGTGACTAAAATGGCTTTTTAGAAGATTTTTGTTTCTAAGTTCAGCTGTAATTAACTGCTTTAATTTCTTTTTAAACAGGTGTCAAACAAAAAATCAAACAGCACTCCTCCCCCAGCACAACTATCTAAAATCAAAGTACCAGCACCACAGACTGTAGTGAAGAAGGAAAAGCGTCAGAGTTCTTCAAGGTTTAATGTTAGCAATAACAGGGAGCTTCAAAAACTGCCAGCTTTAAAAGGTATGTCTTTCCAAAGTAGAATTACTCTTGTGGGGAAATTTGGGCACGAGACTGAGAAGCATCTGAGCTATCATACTTCTAATACCTGGACAGCATACATAATACATCAAGTATGCACATATGCAAACTGCACATACTTGCACTGGGGGGGTTTAATTTTGTTTTATCTGCATTTGAGGACTTCCAGTATGTTAACTTCTTGGCAATCAGTATAGGCAGTGTCTGTGTGACAGCATATTCACTCATCTCGCATAAAAGCAGAATATTAGGGCTCTCGTTGCAAAATATTAGGCAGCTGTCCTCAGTGCAGTGTGCTCAAACCTTGCTTTGTTTGTGCTAAATTTTCTCTTGACATTGTTAGAAGACCTGGTCTATTCACTATGTATGGGTCTGTTTTTCTTGAGCATGGGTCAGGCAGAGTGTTACCTTTTTATGCACATGAATTTTTCCATTGTTGATTTTAAGGCTTTGTTATCTCTCATATTTATATTTACTTCCATCTGTGACAAAATTGATGCCTTTTCTCTTACTAACCCAGCTTTTATCATCTTTATTTGCTCTGAAGGCTTATTTAGAGGAAAAACAAAAAGGCAGTTTTGAAGTATGTACTGCTTTAGGGTATTCAAGATTGGCAGAGAAAGCCTAATAGATTGCTGAAATGTTGAGTAGTACTGGTGTAGGCAGTGTGAAATTATTGAGGAAATTATTGGATTCTTTCCTCCACTCATCATTTCTTAATATAATATATTAGTGTTTCTTGAAAATAAACTCATCTTCTCAGCCTATCTGAATTACACTGCATTTCATTCAGATCAAATTAGATTGCAAGATTTTTCTCTTCACACAGATCCTGTTTTTACAAAAAGAATCTGAAATACTGTCCGTCATGTTAGTATAGCAGCCTATATACAAGATGCTGTTTAATATATTTCAAGACTGAGCTGCTGCTTATTTAGTTAGTTAATTTCAATCTATTTATTAATTTTTTAATAAGGATATTTAGCACCACGGGTTGTGAATAATATGTTATCTCTTTTAAACTGACACAGAAGGTTTGTGCACAAGCTGTGACAGCCAGGGCATGAGTGACATAAGCAAAAGACACTGAATTGAAGTAGTGATTTTTATAAAAAGTTATGCATACAGCCACATTGACTGGCATAACCTTTTGTTCAAAGACTCAGCCACAAAGAAAATTATTTGTTTCTTGATCCTATTTTAAATAGAGTGATTCTGGTAGTGCCTGGGACTGCAGCTCAGGGATACCAGAACTGAGCATGCAATTAGAAGCAGTATGGACAGAGAGCTGGAGATGGGGAAAATGAGTGCAGGTAGGACAGGGGAGAATTAACCCATCCCACAGTGGTGAAGGGGAAGTTTAAGATCTGTTTCTGCCGTGGCTGTATTGCAGTTTAAACCAGTAGTTCAGTGAAGTGCAGAAGAATGCTTGCTTTTAGTTGGAGGAGAGAGGAGGAAAAAAAAAAGAAAATTCTTAAAAACCATCTGAGGTATTTTCTCAGAGCATTCTAGCACTTTTTGACACAGTGTACCTCTTTGTGAAGAAATGGTAGGGGTATTGTGCATCGTAAGTGCCTTGAGTCTGCAATCACTCCCCCACCCTCAGGTGAAAGGAATGAAAAGATCTTAAGCTTCTCTCTGGTGGATGCCTGATGCTGCATGTACATCCCCAGGCTATCAGTGGCCAAAGTTTGTTATGGAGCACTGGTGCAATTGTTGATCCAGTGAGGGGTAGTAATTGCCACCTTTTACTAGTACAGGTAGTAATAGCTTTATTATCAAGCTGTACCCAGTGTCATGGATGATACCAGATGTCTGCATAATGGCTGTGCTCACTGCATGTGCTGACTCTTGATGTAATTCCAAGCTGCTAGCATGGCTGAGAATACTGTTCTTCTAAAAGATACAGAGATACCTGACTTGATGTGCATTTATTGGGTCAAGCACATCTGGGAATCTTTCTTTTTGGAGATCTTTAAGTGTGTTGTTTAATGTCTGTGTCTGGACAGGAGTTAAATTGGACTGGCAGGCTGTAATTTAAAGGACTGAAATGATTAAGACAGGTTTGACTTCTGTGAAGTGCTGGGAAGAACATAGTGTTCCTTCAGGTTAGCTGTGCTTAATCAGCTTTCAAACTCCTGTTACTCATAACAAGTGGCTGTATTTCTATGGCTACAGTACCTGGGGAACCTTTCTTTTGTCTGTAGTAGAGCAAGTGTTGTGTATTTTCTTACAAATGTTGCATTGACTACTGTGTGGTGTGAGGTACTTTACATGAGACTGTATTTTAAGCACAAAATATAGAATGGGTTTGTCTTTGCATACTTTCAAGTCCCCATTATATATGTGAAAGCTTGTAACTGGTAAGATCTAAACAAGCTGTGGTATTAGTGAGATAACCACCTTTCTTCTGTGCCACGGGTCTGGAGATGAGGTCAGCAGATCACTTGAAATAGTGGGAGGGAAAGGAGGAGTTGCCAAGGTGGCTTTTCATCAAGATTCTTTTTTAAGAAATACTTTTTTGATCTTCAGGCATGCTGTAAGCTTTCTCTTGGGCGTTACACAAAAGTGCTGATGGTAAGCTTCTGGAAGTACCAGCATATTTGCCCTGGTGACTGGTATTAGTGTGGTATGATTTGTGTTCATTGGAACAATTTATGATTAATGTTATGCACCCTCAGATTATCCAGGAAATGGAGGAGCAGGATAGCTCAGATAATGCACAAAGAAAATGAAATAGATTATGAATTAAGAGGCTCTAAGAAGAGAGCTGAATGTAGGAAAAAAGAAGTCTCTGATGTAATTGGTTTGGGGAGCAGCAAGATCCATATATTAGCAAAGCTGCAAGCTAATGAAGCTCCCTGCAGCACGGTGCAGTGCAACCTGATTTAGTTGGGTAGAACAAGTAGCTTGTCTGCCCACAGATAGCCTAAAGTATCTCTGGAGAAGTGCCTTCAGAACAGTGTCAAACGTCTTGAAAAGATCTTACCTATTTTCACCAAAAAAAGAAAAATTCTGTGCCAACAAACCTGTGCTTTGTTGATTTCTGCTTATCGAGTTCTCTTTGTTAGCTAACGTTGGTAGTACAGATACTTAAGTTACAGAAAATTGATTTTTGCTTTAAATTGTTTATTGGGAAAAAAGTTACTTACTGAGCTTAAAGATGTGTTTTGTTTTATCGCGGTTTGAAGGCTTGCAGATTAATGCTTTGTTTATACCAAATACAAATGGCAAAGGGTGCTTCAGCCTTTAGAAACTTACCAGTTTCTTCATTTTTGGTTTCCTAAGAAAGCATTTTGTAATTTAGGATATGTTAAAATTAGTATATTAAATATAAGACACTACAATTACATAAACAGTTAATATTGTTTAAAACTTTAAAAATGTTCTCTGTGAAATAAACAGCACAAGTGTTCGGTATTATTATGTAAATATATTTTAAAAGTAGCGTATCTTAGCTTGTGCATTCCTGAGCACTGACACAGCAAAGGAGTTTGTGTTCTATGCAGATGCTCACTTCAGCTTTATGCAAGAAACTTGAATTCATTGTTACATTTTTGGTAATTTTTTTCGTGGTAAATGAATTTTTTAACTGTGCGAACAGGTGAATGTACTTGTATTTGTACTTTAATTTGCATGAATGTGCTGATTTTAGTAAACAGTAAATGTAGTAAACTGTAAAATGGAAAAGACTGTACAAAGTGGTGAAATTTTTAAGGATGTGGTCTGAATCTTTACAATATGTAAGAAAATGTCACAATGAGAATTTTTAAATATAATATTAAAACACCCTAACTAGGGTAAAATGTTTTATGCACTGTCAAATGCAGTTGTGTCACAAATCTAACTTTAACCTTCAAGTAATACTCATTAAAAGGAATGTTCTCTGTCAGTTCTAGAATAACAAATTTGAAAAAATAAGTCAGTACTACTTAATATTCTGAAATGTTGCAAATTTTCCCAATGAACATATGTTAGTCATGCATATGTAAATTTGGTCACGATTCAAAAATACGCTTTTTTGTAGCATTTTCTATATACTTTTTTAAAGCTGGGTAAAATCCTTTTGCAGCCATATAAAGACCTCTTGGGATGCAGTAGTCGTGATTTAGTTTGTGTGTTTGGGATTGGGTTCTTGGTTTTATTTGGGGTTCGGGGGTTCCTTTCAGATAAAAGTAACATTGTTAGATACGATAGAGATTGAACATCAGCTTTTATTTTTAAATACAGTTCTGAATTTTTTTTAAAAGTTACTATTTACCTCTTGGAGTTGGACTTTTGATCTCAAGGATGTGGATACAATATTCTTATAAAGGTTTTTATGAAGGCAGGAAGAAATGAGCTACATTGACAGCTGGAGACATATGTACTGACTTAGTGCTGAGAAGTAGAGATTTGGATTTTTAATGTAGAGTATCTGCATGTCATAGGATTAAACAGATTCTGGTATTTTGCTGTTGAAGATCTTGCCACACATTTTGATCAGTCCTGGTTTTGATCTTGTGGTGATGTCAGTTTCTGCTTTAGCATGGTTTCAACATTAGAAGTACTATTAGTCATATGTATTTGAAAAACCCAAAAACAACCAAAAAACCTACCCAATAAAAGTGGGGGGGTGAAAAAGAAATGAACATGACAGGTCATTTTTCTGAGCACGTCATGCAGAGAGGATGGTTCTCGTTTTTTTTCAGAGACTTCAGAGCTCTGCCAAATTCTGACTCTGTTCTGTGTGAAAGAACATCAGGGTGGTGTCTCAACTTGTCTGCTTGTGATACAGGGCTCTGATAGGGAGGCAAGCATTATTAAAGCTGTCCCAGTGTTTTGAAGTTGTAAATAGCTGTCTAGGAGATAGCTCTGTTTTCATCATCTGTAAAATATTAAAGACTGATGAATCAAAATTGCAGAAGAGGTGATTCTAGTTTAAGTCTTATAGCTAAAAAACCAATTGTACCAAATTTTGATTGATAAAACTGTTGAAACCATGAGAAAGAAGGAAAAAGTGAGAATTGCTCAAGAGGGCAGAAATGTAAAATTATTGTGTGTTTTTCTTAACCGCAGAGTACAGATAAGCAAGCAAAACTGATAACAAGTAAATGAGAAAGCAAGTCAAGTTTTGTTCTCGGTAGTGTAGAGAAATTCAATCCTGTATGTTGATAATTTCTACAAACTCATATTGGAATAGGTTTAAACTTAAGCAGGGTGTGTTACCTGTTCATTTAAAACTAGCATCTATTGTCATGATACAAAAGAGATTGAGTGGATGTGTGCAATATAATTGAATCATGACACTAATGGACTGCTCTGGGGTTTTGAGGAGCATTTTTCATATAAGCTGCTGAAATTGGAGAGCACAATGTTTAGGATCACTTTCATTTCAGAAATCTACTCATACCACTTGTAATCTATGTAGAGAACAAATATGCCATACCTTGGCCTTTCCAGTTTAATTGTGCTTTTTAAGTGCATGCATGGCAATTAAGCAATTGTGTCCGGCTGCAAGGTGGTAGCATTCCTATAGCTAAAAGTATTTTATGCAAAGTGAAATGGTAGATTAAACAAGATAATGATGCTATAAAATATAATTTGCTTTAATACATAATTCATTTAAAAGGTAAGACACTGAGGCAAAACAAATTAATTCTCATGTAAAATATCAATGAATGCAGTTTTGTGAAACAGATCATTCTCCTCTCCCTTTTATGTGACCTGTAGTGGAGTAACTCAGTATGCTAAATGCTGTCCTTTTGGTCCTGACTGTGATCGTGCTTTTTTAGGTATTTTGGCAACCCAATGTTGTATTTAATTTATTGAAACAAAAAGTCTATAATGGAAAATACTGCAGAAGCCTGTTCTTTCCTATGTCAGTACGGTTGTGTTGGTGAATGTATGTATTGTATTATGTGAAGGAACTGTGGAGGCTTTTTGTCCTGTTACTTTAACAACTCTATCCTTGAACTTTGATCTTAAAAGCATTATCAGTATTGCAGAAACGGACTTTTCTGAACTGATTTTTCTTTTAAATGTTTAAAATAATTATTAAAATATTTGTGGTAAGCATATACATTTCTTAAACCAAAAGGTGACAGTTGTTTGGTGTTCATACAGGAATGTACCATCTATCAGTGGTTATAAAGTAATTAATACTAAAATATTTAGAACTTGTCCCATCTGAATTGCTATGTAGCATTTTAAAGATTAAGAAACATGATAGCTAGTGAATGAAGAACTACCCAAAAAAAAAAAAAAAAAAGGCTGTAGAGGAGAGATACTTTGCTTGAGTGTGTGAATTCTTCTCCTTCAGCTAGTTTTACATGAAATCATAGGCTTGAGTTAATGAGCCATTTTTCATTTCAACTGCCCTATCGAACACCTACTCATTAGTCAGCAGCTGAAAGTGTTAGAAGAATGCACTACATCTGTCACTGGCACCATTTCCTACCAAACTTGTTTCCACTGAAGTTTGGATAGAATCCATAAAAACAGCATTTAAAATGTGGTATTGTCTTATTTTCTAGATTTTAACCTGTCTCTGAATTCAGTTTAGATCTCTCTTAAAATGCCTTTTATTATGCCCTCATTCACAAAAGGAACATTTTGTTCCATTACATAGATCCTCATTATAATTAGACCTACGCATTTTTGCTGCTGCACTGAACTTCTTTCTTCTTAAGACCTCTACAGATCAAGCATTGAATTTATACATGTAAATATTGATCAGTGGTTGTTGGGTAATTAGCCTGGTCTCAAATTTTTACTCTTATATGTAATTTTTACGCTTTGTTTCTTAAAAGTAGTATGTGTGACCTATGTAATAAGGCCACAGACAGCAGTGAGTTTGGTGTTATTTTGGCAGATTTTGCACAGGGCTTGATTAAAATAGTGTGCCAGTATTTGAAATGAGCTTCTGCAATCTGCCCTAGGAATTACATTTTTGTACCACTGCTATTTTTAAAAGAGATTTCTTTTAAGGTAGTGATTTTGTGTTGTACAGCTTTCTGAACTCAACCAATATCTACTGGTTTTTCTCCCTACCCCCACTCACAAAACTTCTTGAGTATACAAGATGGATTGAAGGAAAACTTGGCACTGTTGAACCTGTGTGCTACAGTGACCATGCAAATATTAGGAAATCCAAATAGAGACAGGAAATCCAGTCACAAACAGATGTTTACCAATTCCTCTTTTAACCAAATTTTGCTGTACTAGAAGGAGTGAATATTATAAATTTTTCAATGAGGAATTGTCTTTAGCCATGCTTCAGTCTTGGGAATTTTTAAAGGAAGCTGCATGATAGTTCATATCCCTTTAATTTATCCAGGTAAGTATATGTTTCTTATCTCTGTATTTCTTTTGATAGCTAGGTATTAACATGGTGTTAACTGCCTCTTTTTCCTTGAAGAATTTCCTCTTGGCTGTCCTTTGGAGTTGAGTCAACCTAGTAAGAGAAGCCCATATCCTTCCTATTGCTACAGGTTCTCCTCCAGAATGTGTAGTATCCAGTACCTTTCCTTCTCTAAAACAAAGTTATTGTCTTTGAGTAACTCAGTGTTCAGGATTGTGATGAGACCCATGTTTTCTTACAGCCTGACATCATTTATGAGAATAGTAAGTTTTGTGTAGGCTATAATTGGAGACAAGGGGAAATAAACTACATTGCTCCTACCAGAAAAAGCAAGTCATGTTTATTCCTGTCCCTTTTTTGGGTGTCTGTCTGGTGGGCCAGATAATAGAATCAACATGGCTCAAACTCACCCTTTTCTCATTTAACTGTGCTCAGTTTCCTAATCTGGTTCAGCCATGCAGCTGCACAAACCCTTGTACAGCAAGTTCAAACAGTTGGGCACCTGTGCCTCGGAAGTGAGGGCATTGCAGCAGTACCTCCTATAGGTTTAGCTCCCTTAGACTGCCGTGTAACACAGTCTGAGTTAGCAGAAAACTAACCTGACAATAAAGTGGCTTTCTGTTGACTTAGGGGACTACACCAACCCAGCTGCAGGTTTGATGACCACTGAAGCAGATGAGAGCAAAATATTTCCAAATCCAAAGCAGAGAGGAGTGCAGAAAGGGGCCTGAAGCAGCCTGCAACAAGGCTGGCTGAGGTTGATGAGGAATAGCAATTTCAGCAATTGTGGAATTATGCTTTTAGTAACCTTAGAACTCAGACTAATTATCCTCCCTTCCTCTCTCAATCAAAAAATGAAAACTCATATAGTCTGAGAGGTAACGAACCCAAGTGTCTTCATGTAAATAGAAGTGCAGTTTTAATTATCTTGGGTTGTTGATTCTGCCACTATCAGTTAGAATAGCAGGTGGTGTAAAATGGGAATAAAGGCAACCTTTGGGCAGGTGAATTTGCTGTGTGTGTTGTGGGGGGTGAGAAGTGGGTTGAGTGGTTGTTTTTAAAATCAATAACCCATATGGATTGTTTGTTTTTGAAAAAAGTGGTACAAAGCCACCAAGTGTAAAGAGTATTCATCAGCTATAATGCTGGTCCTGTTCAAATGATCTTGAAGGTCCCTTCCAACCAAAACCATTCTATAATTCTAAAAAGTTACATACACGTATATCCTGAGAACTTTATAGGATTTTTCCTTCATTCCCATCATTGGAAAGTTAGAAGTGGTGAGCAGGGTTCAGAGGAAACCTGTAATAGCTACAGTGTCACTATGTTGTCAATATGTGGTTTTTTGTTCATTTAATTGTCAAAATGAATACCTGAAATTTATACTATTTTTCATTTTCTTGCAACAGAAATGTCTTCATAAATTTGTTAAAGTAAGCTTTTCTTCCTCCCATTGATATTCATTAGCTCTGCTCCACTAGCACTAATATTTTCCCTTTCATTAGGAAGTCAATTCCTAACTCAATTTTCTTTGCAATTTTTTTCCCAAATGAAGTTGCTCAAAATAATTCAACTTAAGTAAATATTTTCCTTGGGTGGCAAATCAAATATTTTAAAACTGAAACAAAGGGAGGGTATACAAACCTCCTGAGCAGAATGCACTCTCAATCTGTACAATGGTGAGAAAATTGCAGATGTTGTTAAACAGCAAAAGGTCTTATGAAGACCAAAGTATTCAGCTCACTAATGCCCTGTCAGAACTACACCAGAAATACACTGGTTTATGGGTGTTTTAACCAGTTTCACAGTGTTTTTTTAAGTACTGGACTCAGACCTAACGGAGTCGAGCAAAAAAGAAGAAATGAGAACATTTCTGCAAGAGAAAGTTTAATGAATGTGACTGAGTGTTCTGCCAATAGGACTGCTAGCTCTCTGAATATCACATTTGCTCCCTCTAATGAAAAATTTTCTAGGGGGCTTGACTCTTAAGCCATTACCTAAAATTTGCTAATGAACCTCCAACTATGAAAGTCATGCTTATGTATAAATTAGGAAATGGCACTGTAACTAATGTTCCCTTTTTGCTCTGTTGTTAAATTGTGTCTGTGGCCACAGGAACAGCCTTCCTGGCCATTTAATCTTTGTAAGGAGTTTCAGAGAGACAGAAGCAGCAGTTGACCATTGAAGCAAAGACATGATTAGAGAGCAGTGGTAGAGCAGCTGATCTTAAATATATGGTTACCAAAAATTGGAATTTTAAACCTAATTTTTGCCACTTCATACTGTAGTTTATTGCTATAAAATAAACTAATTCTGCTTTGAGATTGAGAAAAGAAACAGATTTTGCTATAAGATCCTGCATGTGAAAATATAATTAAAAATTACCCAAGTTGTTTAGCTTTTTCCTTCATCCATCAAAATCTTGTATAAAACCTTGTTAGAGGTCAGTCTTGGTTTTATTTTTCAATCTAGTTTTTAAAGGCATATCTCTATGGTAGCTTTTTGGTTTACAAGACTAAAACTTACACTGAACTTGGTGATTTCAAAGATCTGTTCCAACCTTGATGGTTCTTGATTCTAAGGTATACTCAAGGGATATTGAGATAAAAACTGAAGTTTTTGAGGATGCACCTTCCCTGGTTTTGCCTACATTGTAAGGGCAAAGGATTTGAATCTCTGTAGTCTTAGACCAAAGGTCTAAAAAGTTCATGTGGTTCATTTTGATGTTGTCAAAAGCAGGATCAACTACATTTATGTCACACATTATGTTTGGTGATTTTTTAAATTACTAGAAATTTGCAGTCCTTTTTTTTTTTTTCCTTCAGTGGGTTTATTGTGAAGGGATTTCATTTAATTTCTAACCTAATCTTCTTTGAGATAGGATACTACTCTTTGTAGTGAATGTAGAAAAATTAATTCCTTCCACCTCCATAATTTTTCTTTAAAGTACTTGGATATTCTCAGTCAAGTCCCTTCTATTTGAAAACAAACAACCAACCCACATACCACATAAAACAGAGGAGCTACATTTTTTTTTAACTAAGTAATATTTTAAAAATTTGTTGTCTTTGGGCTTTCTTATCAGGTTTACATCCAGAATGTACTACTTCAAATTGGGCCTTGTCAGCAGTCATTAAATCCAATTGATTTCTTTGTGTGTATTATGGATTATATTTTTCTTTTTTATATCCCAGTTAGTCTTTTCCCTTCACCAATTGAATAATATTCAGTACAGCTCTACCTCACCTTTGAAAGTGTATTATTGTAGTGTAATGTAATTTTTTTAATCAGGTACACATATGCCCTATTTCAAATTTTCATCAGCAAATTACCTAATGGAAAAGTGTCTTCTGATGTCATCCCCCCCCTTTTTTTTTTTATTTATTATTTTGAGCAGATATGGGTTAGGACAGTGTCATAGGTTAAGTAATCTACATACTAATTTGCACTAGTATTGACATATAGTATTTGGGGAGAAGGACAGATTTCGAGACAGCACAAGTAACAGTGCCAGTTTCTCTGAACATCACTCCCAGCAGACAAAATAGTCCTTCAAAATAGCTCATTGTAAAAATAAATGTGCAAGTCTCATATGATGAAAAAAAGGCTGCTCACAGTTTTGTTGTAAATACCTTAAATAATTGAACTAACAACTTCAGAATTTGTTATGCTGTGCTTCTTTTATTGTACTTCTGAGATTATGCAGCAAAACTGCTTCCATATTAGGCATATATTGCTTCTTAGTCCTTTTCTTTACTTTTCAGTAATAGTTTAAAAAGTTAATTATAATTACTGATCTTTTTAGAAAGGAAGACCAGTATTTTGCAATATCCAAATTTAGGATCGTTAATGTAAACTGAAGGCACATCCATTTCTAGATTGATAGAAGTATCCAGGTCCATTTCTAGATTAAAAAAAATATTCAACATGAAACATGAGGTTTTCATCTGCTGTTCATATATATGTATTTTTATTCATAATGTACATACCAGTAACCAGCGGTAAAACAGTTCAGGGAGTGCTTATGAGGTTTTATATTTCTAAATCACCAATAATAATCCAAGGACCTGTACCTTACTGTGAACTAACTACCTTTTGTTATGGCCCTTGAAAGCTGAAGTTGTAGATGGTGGCCTCTGCCGTGTTTTTCCACGGTTAAATGGAACATTGGTTTGATAATCCTGGGAAACCGTACTGAAGGAAAGGCTAAGGAAAGAGGAAAAATAAAAATGCATGCGCTCTTTCTAGCAGGTGCTACTGAATATTATCGAGGGGGCGGGGGTACAACAGCAGCAATGAGATCATCCTGGTAATAATAAAAACCCCAAACCCAGCGCAGCAGCCCCGTCATCTCCGCAGCCGCTCCGCCCCTGCCGCGGGCGGCGCGGGGCCGGGGCCGGCG
>VYXD01016862.1:2616917-2639387 GCA_013397195.1 Hylia prasina | reverse complement strand
AGTTGCTGCCGTCGGCCAATGGGGCTCCTCCCGCCCGCTGACATCACTCCCCAGCCAGTTCCCTCCAGCTGCAGAGCGCTTCAGTTTCTGTCTTTTTTTAAACTAAAATGGAGGCTGGTTTCTTGCCTTAAGGAATACAGTGCCGTGCCTGCTGGAGCCTAGATGTTGACATGTAACAGAGCTGGCAGCAGGATGGTGGTTGACGCAGCCAATTCCAATGGGCCGTTCCAGCCCGTGGCCCTTTTGCATATTAGAGGTGAGTTATTGTGCGCGTGAGAGTGAATCGCGACCCTCTGACGAGCGAATAAATGGCTATTGTGGAGCTCGGAGAAGGGGAGCAGGAAGTCCTTTGTAGCTCAGTCCCTCTCGGTTTGTTACAGCCGCAGTAAAAACGGCGGAGAGCAAAACCCATTTTCTATTAAATGTGTTTGGGGAAGATTTAAGAATTCGTGGAGGCATTGCATACATAGTTAAAAGCAGGTTTTACAGCTTTCTGCCGTAACTCTCCCATCCCCCTTCCAAGCCGTGCTGATGTCAAAGGATGTGAAGTCACTACCCCAGAAAGGTACTGAAGGGGGGAGGGAAAAGCCAAGTTATCCCTATGTCGTTTCTAAGGAACAGGGGCAAACCTTTGGTGTGCTTCAAAGCCTTTTTTCGTTTGAATTGTTCAGAGAGAGCTCCCTTAAAGTGCACTGCAGCTTGTAAAAGAATTGGAGGTGTTGGAGAGGAAGAGGGGGGAGGAGATGTGACACTTACTATGAAAATATCCTTTATGTATTTAGAAGGCATTTCCTAGAAGGGATGCGGTTTGGGTTTAACAAGCGAGCTCTTATGTGCCTACCGTGTTGTGCAGTTCTGAATGTTCAGTTCTCCACCGAATATGTTCTTTGGGGTTTATAGAATTAGTGCATTGCAAATTACATTTTGTATAACTTGAAAATACATGTTGGTATGACACTTCTGTACGATAATGAGTGTACCTCGTGTTCTGTAATTTTTTACTGAGTAAAATTTTGCATTGTGTTGTGGTGGGGGTGGTGTGTTTTTTAGCCGGCTCTTAAGCAACCAGTGCTTTTTTTTAAATGCCTTAGGGTGGTTCTGGTTTAGAACTTTATGAAGGCAGAACATGTATTAGCTGGGATGTGCACACCTTGATCAGTGGTGTTTGTATGCAAGAAACATAGCTGATACCTTTCTTAATTACCCTTGCTTCTCAGCTTTCACTGGCATAGGCTAGATGTTAGTACTGGAAAGAATTTTCTTTTTCATTAACACTCCATACACTAAAAAAAAAATTTGCTTTGGAAGTTCATAAACCCCAGCTGTTCAGAAGTCTGTTCTTTAAGTAGGAGCATGGGTGTTCAGGTATTTAAAAATCATGATTTGTCTTTACCTCTTAAAAGAGCCATAACCTTCTCTGTCTGAAGTGGCAATGGATGAATTCTAGGAAACTAATTTTGATCTGTGACTGGGGGAGAAATGCAGTAAAATTCCCTTGATTTCAAATAGGGAAATTGTTGTCAAGGGAATATAAATGAAAATGCCTGACCTGTGGACAAGCCTTTGCTTTTCACTCTGTACAAATCATCATTTTCAATTATATGCTGCCTTTTGGAAGGGGAAAAGCACCATCTTTTAAAGGTGCAAGTTAGGGAAACAAACGGAGGTTGGAATCAGAATGATGAAATATTGCAGTGATTGTCCTTAATCCTTTGTCTCAATATGATAACAAGGTTCTTGTCATTGAACTTCCTATCCCGCCGTTGCTCCAATAATTGTAATACATAATTGTGGAAACAGTGTATATTGAGAAACTGTTCTGAAATTTACTTTCCCAAGACCTACATTTTTGGTGCACTGAATAATACAGCAGTGAAGAAGAGGTTAAATGGTTTTGTGGTTTAGGGCTTTTTTGGGTGGTATTTTTTTTCTGTTTGGTTGGTTACAGTTTTTCAGTGGATTATGAGAGTAGACTTTCTTGTAAGCAATTAAAGAATAACTGGGGGATTGTTTTTCATTTTTCAGGTGGCAGGAAATAAAATGGTTCTCTGGTATTATAGCCCAGAGGAGATTCTTGACACTGGGAGAGCAGAACATCTCTTCCATACATTCATGTGTGCATGAATGGGGTTTTTTATCAGCTGTGCTGATGCTACCAGTACTGATGCTTCCAAAATGAAGCCTGTCGGAGCAATACATACAAAATTAATGGCAGTAAAAATTAGCTGGTAATTCTGAAGACTAATGACATGTTATTACTGTTTGTCCCAAAGTGTGCTGCTTTTACAGTTGTCCTTTTGCATCATCTGTTGTAATATAGGATTAAATTTCTAGTACAGGTGTTCCTCTTGGCAACTGTAAGCTAAAACTTCAGGGTCAAGGACGGGGGTAGAGGCATAAACCCCTTGGGTGTTTCTCATAGATATAGTTTGTTGAAATAGAAAAAATATTTCTTAAGCATCAGTTCCATAAAATTTTTAAGATTTTGAGATGGTGTAGCTACCATATTTGAACTCAATCTTGCTTCTAAAAAATATGTGAAGCCTTGTGGACTACACTGCTAGTACTTATTTGAAAATAAAAATTGCAATCTTACTTTCAAAGTTAATTCCAAAGCACTTTCTGTACCTGTATCATATGAAATATGTAATGTTTACAGAATAAAAAGGAAATTTTTAGCAAGTGACAATGTCATGCCAGATCAGAACCTTTCTCCTGTGCATCCTGAACTGTAGGGCGCTTTGTTTTCTAGGTTGCTTACAGCTTTACCTAAACAAGAATTTGAAAAACAGATGCAAGTGGTTTTTTAAAATTATGTTAAAGTCTTGTGAATGGGAAATAAGAATGTCAGAATTTTATTGACTGCCATTGCTGATAGTGGTATCTCCAACATCACCAAAAGAAGGAACAGTAGGCACTTGTAGGACAGGAGGTGTCACGGCCAGAAATACCCCATCCTCCAGCAGTTCGTTTGGCTGCTGGTGCTCTAGTTTACCTTGGGTATGGTGCAGCCATGTAATTCTGACTCAGACTGCTGTGGAAAGAGCTGTGAGTCTTGTTGGGGTTCCCCTTTGATTCAGGAGCTGTCTTTAGGCTCAGGCCTGTGGCCTTGGTTGTTGCCTCAGCTGGGTTGCCGCTGTGTGGTTGTCCTGTCATGTGCGTCCTTGCTGATCTGGATCCCAGTGTGCTCACTATCCGGCTTGGTGTCCCTCCTCACTGAGCGCTTGTTCAGCAGCCATGGGCCTGTTGGCTGACCCTGCTCAGTGTCAGTACAGCTGCTCTCCTTTCTTCATTCAGGTACTGTGAGACTATGCCCTTTGTCACAACCATAGACTGTTGGCAGTCGTTCAAGAGCAGCATGTAGAAATCAGAAGTGCAGGTGACTTTTGACCCATTGTTGGAAAATAACGAACACCAAAAGAGCCTAATCCACACTAAATGCAAATGGTGTGGCACCACTGCTGTACCTTATCTACTTGTGCTGGAAACACTGGCTCAGTGAGAGTGCTTGGCCTGCTGGGGTAGTGAGTCTTTGGTCAGCAACAGGCTCTCCTGGCGATCTGAGTTATGCTACTGCTGCATTGATCTTGCTAGATCAGCTGTCTAGAAGGTAGCTGAAGGTTGTGCCCTTGAGTTGATTGTTACTGATTGTCATCATGAGCTGAAAACTTAGTTGTATTGGAATGATATAAAGCTTCTAGGAAAATTACAGTTTCAGTTTAAGCAGCTATTGCAGCCATGGAATAACTACTGTGGTCTGTGATCTTGGATGGAGACTTGACCTTGTGAAACAAAAGTAGCTAAAGGAACTCATCATGGGATATCTGCATGGAGAGCTCCTTTAGAATCTTTGTGCATTGACAGGCCACTTGCAATCAAGATGATGTTAAGAGAGTTATTAGGTATTATGAATTTAGCAGCTTTTAGGTTTTTTTAGTGAATTTAGCAATTTTTACACCAAAGAGGGAAGCAGATCTGGATGGTGTTTTCAGGATGCATCCCTCCCCTGGAGTCCTTCTGGCAGCTAAACGCTCAGGGTGATGGAAGTGCATTCTCAAGGCCCTGACAGGACAAGCCACATAAACAAGGTAAGGTGTGGGGAAAGGAAACATTTTGATTTCCATGTCAGCACTTCAAGCAGAAAAAGTAGCTGTAAAAGCTGCATGGATTGGGACAAACAATAAATGTTTGTCACTAGACTTGAGTTACCAGTTCATATTTACTGTTGAGTGTTCAAAACTATAACTGTAGTACAGAGTGTACTAACAGGTAGAAAATAATAGTAATTCATTCTTTAGGCAGAATATGAATACTTAGGGGGGAGCAGACATTTTTCATTGGGAATACAGTTCACTGTTGATAAGAAAAGTCCTTTAATACTGTTTTGTCAGAGCATAGAAGTAGGCCAGATCCCTGTGTTTTCATGAACTCAAGAAATATTTTGAACAAAACACATATAAAACTCTGTTCTGATCTGTAATGGCAGAATTAGCAGAATGTAAAGGTTACTTTAATGGCTTGGTTGCTGGCTGGCTGGAACTGGTAATGTCTGTTGATGCTTTTCAGAAATTATTTTCAAGATGTTTTGCAAGACATACTGAAAGCTGTGTGGGAAGAAGGGTGAGAACACCCTGATACTATGTTAACTCAAACTGATGCTTCCTGTAGGCCATAACATGTTTCAAATATCTCATTGTCCATCCTTCTCCTTTGCCTTACAGAGCAGCAAATGTTTTTTGACAGATTTGACTTGTCATTATTTAAGTTACTTTAGAGTTTGTGGAAGATGCTTTGACTTTTTTCCAAAGATGATATGATGTTAAGTTTGTCCATTTTTTCTGTGTTGCTTGTTCATCTTAAGTGAGGGATCCTCGAAGATAGTTCAGATTCCATCTTTACAGTGTTCTTCAGGGCAAAAAAATGTCAGTGGTAGTGTTGCTGTGATGTTTAATATCTGAGTATTTAGATAGAAATTTGCATATTCCTCAAATGTGCTGAAAAATCTTTTTTTTTTGTTGGGCAATTTATATATGTTAAAGGAGTAAAACCTTGGTACTTCCGTTTTAGAAAAAATTCATCATATGTTTGTTTTGAAAAATAATTGACCTGAAAGTACTTCTATCTAACCAGTTGCTAAAAACTGTTGTTAGACTTGCTTTGCAGGAGTTGTGTCTGAGCTAAAAGAATAAAAAAATACCCATTTTGTAATTAAATGGGAAGAAGACCCCAAAGCTCTGGCTTCAGAAGTACTACAGACCAAACTCAGCATGCAGAACAGTAACAACTGACCTCCTGATACACAAAGGAGGCGGAAAGAACTGGATTTGTTTGGCCTAAATGAAGGAGGGTTAAGGGGAGATTTGATCCTTGACGAACTGATGGGAAGGAGTAGAGCACAGAGCCATGCTCTCTTCTCAGAGATCCACAGTGAGTGAATGAGAAGTAACCAATATGGCTTGGCAAACACTGCAGAGTGCAGTTGTATGCATGGCAAAAATATTTTCACTGTAAAAGTGGTTAAAAGCTGGAACAGGATTCCAAAAGGGGCTGTGAAATCTCTGTAATTGGAGATACTTTGACTGGAGAGCAGCTGGGTTTATGTAGTGCGGCATTAGACTGACAGAAATGACTGTCCCTTCTGGTGAAAATTATCCTATGATTCTGTCATTCTTTGGTGCTTGTGGGACCAAAAAATGACTGACCCTGCTGTAATGTAAAAATAGTACAATATGCATTATGAACGTAGGGTTTTTTCCAAGTTCCAAGAACAGTATTCTTACTGTAATCTCTCTTTATGCCTCTTCTTTTCTTTTTAGTTACTAAGGCAGACTTTTTAAATACTTGGTGCTAGCATGCTTATTAGTAGTACTTTTACTTCTGTTAACTCACAATTTTTGGTGTTAATAGTGTTTTAAATTATTCTTACCATGTTTTAGCAAACTGTTGAAGATGGGTGACTGGAATTGCATGCAGAATTAAAAACATGGGCATGCTAAAAGGATGTTTTATTCATTTCTATATCTTCAGTTAGGAGCTCAGCAGCAGTCCATACCTTCTGAATAAGATAGAATTGATAAATGTACACAGGCAGCTAGTTCACCCACATTTCTTTACATTTATCAGCTTTTAGAAAGATATAATAGATTGAATTAATTTGCTCAGTACTGTGAGATTTTTTCCTAGCCTTTTTTGACAAGTTTGAATTGACAATGAGTACAGCTTTTAACAAACTGTGTGACCTTGCTATTCATCTTCTGTGGTGTTTATGAAAATGTTGAACAGTGTCATTTCTAGCACATCCTTACAACATGTTTATAGTATTCTTCCTGCATTATAACAACATTGTGTTAAAAATATAAAAATCCAAGGATAATTGTCACTTACCAACTTTCTGATACTTTTCAAGAACTTGATACATTTCAAGCATAATTTCCTTTACATGTGCTGAGTTTGCCTTTTTGGGGGGGTATTAATATTTTATTATACTCTGAAACTAGCCTGTTCTCATTATAAAAGCATACCTAAAACTCTCAAAGTCACCTTTCATGATACTGGTTTTTTCCTCTTAGTATATTCTGCAGCAGAAAATGAATTTGGTTTATTAATTCTATATTTTCTTTGTAACTATAATCTTCACCTTCGCATGCATCTTGTACCTTCCATATAAGTGTTTTAAGGATGGTGAGCTTATTTGGTCTGAGCATGTATGTTTATTTAAATCTCAATTTTCTTTAATTCTTTACCACATTTAAATTCAGCAAACATTTAAGGTACAGTCGCTCCTTGTTGTGATAAGTGAGCAAAGTCTTCCTGGGAGGAAAGGTACACAGAGGAGACATCTTAATTTTCTTCTGAGATGCTCCCATGGTAGTGATAAACTGTGTTAATTCTCTGAGTGAAATTAAATTTTAAAATGGAAGGCCTGTTTGTACCTTTGTGGACATATTTCCATGCAGAAGACCTTCAAAACTTTTTTTAGCCCTGCCAATCCAATAAATGGGATTTCCCATGGTCAGCACGCACCTTCTATCCTGCTTGTGGGTCATAGTTGTTGTTGGGTTTTGATCTAACGGATATACTTCAGCTTTCTTTTAAAGGAGATGAAAATGCTTGTTCTTCCCTTTTCTCCTCCATTAGCCAATTATAATTCAGTAACCTGAAGGGATGAGAACAGGTATCAACCTTGTGTTTGGGCTGTTATGTTCCTGCCAAGCCACCTGGTCTCCACTGGTACATTGCCTGACTCCTGGAGCTCACAGTCATCCATCTTGACAAAAGTTTCCGATTTCTCTTAGAAAATTCTGAGCCACTGCTGCTCTTTAACACTGCTTAATGACTGGTACACTTAATTGTTAGCTTTGAAACCCATCCACTGTTCTTTCTAAAAGTGTTGCCTCAAAAAGAGGAAGCAAGGCCATCTTCCTCAAGGACAAGCAGCAGTTGTAGTCTTAATGAACCTAGTCCTCTAGTATATACCAAATCATGAAAATTTTCATCTGTTAGTATGAGATACTCAATCATCAAGTGACTGATATTGGTACAAATGGCTCTGTTGTTGTATTACTTCTTGTACTGTTTTGCTACATCTTTTGGAAGGACATTTGGACATTGCCAGACATAGACTGATGGGTTTTTAATATATCTACCAAAGAAACTCAACGGGAATGTTTTTAACATTTGACCAAAAGCAGATTTAAAGGAGGTTGCTTAGTTATTACTCCTGCTACCTTTAACATGGTGACATGCTTATTAACTCTCCACCTACCTTGCATCACTTTCTATCGGAGAGTGTATTTTACCTTACTACTGTTTTTACTCTTCCTTCTCTGTCTCTTCTCCGTTCCTGACTTTGTTGGATTTTTACCTTCATATAGACCCCTTGCCAATATGAAGAATGTTTGTACGAGTTCTGCTGGAAAGAATGAGGATGTTAAGTGTTTGTACTGCATGTAAAATATTGAGGGCATGACTGTAAAATGTCTCTAAAGGGGACTTTTTGTTAAGCTAAAAATACCATGAAGTTATAGGAAGGTAGTCAGCTGGAATTTTTACATTACTTTTACTGACTCATGGAGTAATGTGCATGCCCTTTCAAGGAAGCAGAAATGGATGCCCTCAAATTTTTATTCCTACAATTTTGTGGTGGTTGCTGTGAAATACATTTTAAGGTAAAAATTAAGTATCATCTGTCTGTGGAAAATTTTTATTTCTACTTCTGTTTGAAACCTCTGATAATTAATTGAGACTTCTGTAAAATCAGCTAATTAATTCCATGTGCTATCAAATAGCTAGCTACAGAAACTGCACTGTGAACCACACAGATGAAGTGAGCACCAGCAATATTCAATAGATACATTCAGTAAATAGGGTTATTTGCATCATATGCAGACAAGATGTTCATCTGGGGGAAGTGGACACCTCGTACAGGTGAAAGCAGAGTCTCAGCAGCCCCACAGAGCCAGTGCCTGCCCTCTGTGTGCACCATCCTGACTCAAGTGATAAAACTGAGATAAATGCCACATAGAGTGCACGATGTTTAAAAGCCACATCCACACATCCTTTAATCAATTCCACTTAATGCGCATAAAAATCATGTGGTACCATTTCTGCTCTAACTTGACAAAGAAGTTTTCTTTTATAAAAGTATAGTTAAACTTAGGGGTGAGATCTGACTCTGCATTGTTTTCAGTAGTGGAAGTGACACTTTTATGTCAATTTTCATAATTTTCATAATGGCTCTTGTTACTGATGGCAATCTGAATTTTATGAAGTATATATTTGTAAGTTACACAAAGAAAAATATACATGAAATAAAAAACTTAAAAGATTAAAAACTAATTTAAAAATTGCTCATTTGGGACTTTTCTAATTGTTTGTAGAAGCCTACCAATTTGAAGCACTTTTTCATTTTAAAGATTTTTATGGAAGGTTTTTAATTTGCACTTTGGATTAAATCTACTAGCTGTGTGGCTTCACACAGCCTCTAGAACCAAATTCTGTTATTACTTTTATATTTAAAGTGAATGCATAACAATGTCAGTGATGTTTCAAATGTGTCTTGTGTTCATTCAAGTCATGTTGGAAAGAAAACCTGAACAAAATTATCAAAGCCTACAAAAAACAAATGTGGTGTCTGTTTTATGGGTGTAATAAGTTTTTCTTCAAAAAAATTTTCTAAGCAAACTAGTTGTAACATTAGAATCTTTTTTCTAATCTATTCCCAGAATATTTTTTGTACTTTTTGCTCCTGTTACATGTAATCATCTGTATAAACTGTCTTAAAATCCAAAAATTGATATATGGGGGTTTTTTGAGGACTGTCTTCGAGTTGTTTCCACGCTGTAAAAACTGAGTTGTTCTTGTCCCAGTACAAAATTAAGATTTTTATGGCTTTTGAATCAGAATATTGCACATCCTCTCAATAGCAAAATTTTGAGGCTATATTTCACTGCATAACTTTGCTCACTTCATATTGTTGGAAACTCAGTAATCATTAATGTATCTTAAGGAATAAAGGATTCTAAAGCTTGTAGTTAAATGGAGGAAATTAGAGCAAGTTGCTTTCATTGCACAATAAATCTTCTGTTTAAAAGGGAAGATGTAAATAGAATAATGAATATTTTGAAATATGTGCTTGGGAGTGAGATATCCAGGACTTCTGGACATGTAGTAGGGAGTCAGACTTGGATTCATAGCTTATACAGCCAAATCAACTTGTTTGTGCCCTGTAAATTTACAGATTTCTTGGAGGCTCCAATTTAAATGTATGCCATACTGCAGTTCAGCCTTTTTCCTGTGTGAGAGGGGTGGAAATTTGGTGGAAATTGTCAGCAAAATGTCAGCTTTTCTGGCAGCTAAGCAATAGGGACACTATTGCTAATAGGTATATTTTCAGTTCTTAGTGGAATTCCTTTGTGAGACAGGACATTAGTTTGACTGGAGACTGAAAACATCTGGTGAAGCAAATGTGTGTGTTTTCAGACAAATGTGATATGAGGAAAATACTGTTGGATTGTGCAGTAATTATTTTTGGGTTAAATGGGAAATCATTATGCAGTTATTTCCTGACAAAGGTGCAGGTATATTGTATCTTAAATCTTAGATGTTGAAAGTATGTATTTTTAAATGGCCATAGTTGTCTTTCTACGTTATTTGAGTCAAAATTTTCATTGCTGGAAAGTACTTTTATTTCCTAAAAGAGAGCTCCTCATAATTGCTGTTAGCACTTGACATGGCCAGTGTTGACGGCTAAGCAATTTACTGACCTAGTTCTAAATATATTTCTTTATTTTCTTACCAGATCATTGTTTCTGTGCTGCTTGATCATTTCTTTTACCTGTATCACCTCATACAAGGCAGCTAAGTTTCACAGGATTTGTGACTAAGAAGGGGTTGTTCATGATAAAAAATGAGGAAAACTATGCCCTGAATTGGAGGGTTTTTTTCCAGTGGATACAAAAAAACCAAACCCAAACAAAAAAAAAACCAACCCAAACAATCAAACAAGAAAAAACACAAACCAACCAACCAAAAACCCTACCACACACACCACCCCCCAAAAACCCCCAAATACATACCAAAAAAACCTGTACTAGAGGTAGGCTTGCAGTCTACTGAAACGCATTAAGAAATTGCTCTCAAGAAAACCACAAAAGCCATGTTGACTTCTGGTGAAAACACTTTTGAATATCTTGTAATGATGTGTGACAATTTGAAATTATTTAAATGTTGATCAGCCATTCAGGACCTTAGTTTGCATCTCAAGCTCAGTGTGACCTGTGTGGTTTAAGCTCTTCCCTACGATAAAAGATCTACCCTTCCTATTTCTAATTTTAAATAGAGTGGAGAATTTAGAAAACTAAATCAGAGTTGTCCTCATGGAAGGTTTATGGAAGTTTTAGTTAATTTCAAAATAAATGTTTGCTTCAGAGAAGCAAGGATGTGCTTATAACTTAACCAGAGTTCCTGCATGGGGACTGCGCATTTGCTTTAGGTTGCATTGGAGTGTGAAACACATCAGTTTGATCATAGAAAAGCCGGGAGGGCTTTTCTTCCTGCTTTGTAATTTATTGTGTCATCTATTTCTAAGCTTACACAAGACCCAGCTTGTGATATCTGTAAATGATTATTCTTAGTGTCATCATTAAATTCACCAATTTTGGCATTCAGAAGCATCTGACAGAAAGCAAGCAGCAGCCCCCAGGTTTAGCAAATGTTCAGGGAGCAAGGAGAGGGAGAGGCAGTCTGACAGGCTCTGGAGAAAGAACCAAGTTATTTTACATTTTGGCAGTTGAGTGTTCTTTGAATTGTATTTATCATGGACGTGTGACAGGTACTATTGATTGACAAGTTACTCAGACTCAGAGCAGTATCTAACTAGATTAGGGGTTGGTGTGTGGACTTGGGGTGTGTTTAAGGAAACAGTGCATTTGCTTATAGCAGATGCTTAGGCCTGATTGATTACCTGATACTTATTTCATCCAAGTGTACAGAGTGGCAGTTTATTCAGGTTTATGTGTTTTTTCAGCTTACTTAATACAAATCCTCTGAGTTACACCATACACTTCAGTTATGTTACAGAACATAATTGAGGTCTGGCCTCACAACAGTAATGCTTCATTTTCTCAGAGAGACTGTTACATATATTTAAAAGCAATTTTAAAGTTTTCAAACACATTTGAAGCTGTTGGATAACTTGAGAGTGGATTCAAGCACACTCTAGTGGCTATGAAATTGAGGGGTTTTCTCTTAATGTTTTGTGTTTAAAAGTGAGATTTGCTGTCATATTAACTGTATGTGTGCCAAAAAGCTTTACTGAGAGTGCTTTGTGTTTGGTTTCTCTCTTTCCCTGTTAAGACACGTTTTTTCTTCCATTGCCTCTTTGATTATTCTCCTTGCCATTTTTCTCCCTAATTTTCAGGTAGAATTTCCATTTCATTAGGTCAAGCCCATTTCGGCTTGTTTCACATGTCATTTCCTGTATAAGCATTCCTGTTTTGCTCTTTATGCTACATTACATCTAAAATATTTATGTAGTTATTGTTTTTACTTTTCACTTTCTGTTTTTAAATGTTTTAATATAATGGAAAAATCCTTATTTCTCTTAACTATGATTACAAATATCCTCTTAAGGTTTTTTAAAATTTCACGTGCCTTCTAATAAAACAGTTGACTTCTGATAAAACTCTTTGTAAAGCAAGAGATGAGTTCAGAGTGGCATTGGTCTGTTTTTGAAAAATCATTAGGTAATTTGGTATGTGCATATTATTCACTGTTGATCTACTCTTATCATCATTATACTTATGATTTACACCTGGAATAAAGTTACTGGCAGTAATTTCAGTGCCTCAGGTTGTTTAGTATGTAAAAATTATGCCAAATAGTTTGAAATGACAGCAGACCTTTTTTCCTATTTCGTTATTAATCAGTCCTTAAAATCTCCCATCTGAAATCTTTGACAGTTAAATGTCATTACTTAGTTCCTCTCTCCTCAAAACCACAGTGTAATCTCTGTTAGGAGATAGCTGCCACCAGTGCTGGATTCCCCAGTGACTGGAGATTTCAGAGGGGATTAGTGTTGTAAAGCACCTGCTTTGAGCTTCACTCCAGGACTGACAAAACATGTGCTTCCCATTCCTTTCAGGTGCTTTTAAGCTGTAGGTGTTATCTTTTTTTTTTTCCTCTTTCTTTTTTTCAGTTGCTGTTTAATTAGTCTGGTAATAGCTCATTTAATTCTAACAGCCCTTTTTTTTTTTTTTTTTTTCATTACGTGGAAAAAATATATTACTTTAAAAGCTTCATAATCAAATGAAAAGCCACTTTCTTGAATGAAAATGTAGCCAAGAGATTTCTTTATGTAGAAACCAAAAATCTTAAATGCTGTGTACCTTAATAAATTCCAACATGTTGCTTTTGCCTGCCCTTCCCCACTTCTGTACCATATCATAAAATGGTTTAGATTGGAAGGAACCTTAGAGAACATCCAATTCCAGCCCCCTTGCCCTGGGCTGGGACGCCTTCCACCGGACTGGGTTGCTCAGAACTCTATCCAGCCTGGCCTTGAACAGCTCCAGGGATGGACATTGTCAGCACAACCTGTTCCAGTGTCTCACCAGCCTCACAGAAAAGAATTTCTTCCTAATGCCCACGCTAAGTTTAAGGCCATTACCCCTTGTCCTATCACTCCATTCCCTTGTAAAAAGTCCCTTTCCATCTCCCTTGTAGCCCCGTTACATACTGGAAGGTGCCATAAGGTCTCCCCAGACTACTCTTACATGCAGAACCCCAACTCCCACAGCCTGTCTTCACTGATCCCTTGCTCCAGCCCTCTGAGCATCTTCATCACCCTTCTCTGCACTCGCTCCAGCAGGTCCCTGTCCTTCCTGTGTCAGGGATCCCAGAGCTGGACACATGATTAAGACTATTTTCATACACAAGCTGTCATAGGTGAAATAACTTTTTTATTGTAAGTGGAATTACAGCTTGACCCAGGCTGCAGATTGACATAGAAACAGGGCTGTTGCTTTATTAAAATATAAAGTTTGAATGCTTATTACTAAACAGAACTTGTTTGATGGAAAGAAGACAAGGATGGAGTACCTCAGTGTCCAAAAATTGTACTACTTGAAAATGAAATAAAAGGCACTTGCTTTTGAATTTGAGGTAGAAAATGTGCCACATATTTATAATTCTAAGTATTGTTTTTAAACCTTATTTTCTATCAGTATTTAGGGAAGTAATTATATTTTGTGTGTCTAACACATCTTCGCTCCCAGCATTTTGGGTGAAAATGTGAAACACGGGCAGATAGGAACAGTGTAATTTCTTCAAATACAGGGAAATGAAAGGCAGGGTTTGTTCCAGTTACACATTTCTGTTACTTGAAGAACAGCCAAAAGGTGTTTCTGGCAGCAGCTCCGTTCCTTGAATGCAGAGGAGTGGACATTAGCCTGTAATTGCAGCTGGTTCTCATTCCCATGTCGCTGGAGTACCTGCACAGGTGCTGAACATCACAGGGCTGCATCAGTGCAGCTGATGCAGATGAAGAACACACTTTGGAAGTTTCAGTTCACTGTCCAAGTACTGCCTGAGATTAGAAATTTACCTTGTGCACCCACATACTCTTCTCTGCTCACCTCCTGGCTGGCCTTGAACAAAACAGCTTTACTTTGATAAGAGCTGGTTGGAGTAGTTAAGTGTTTTCATGTAGTCCTTACAGAATCTCTAAGTACCTGTAAAATATTTTCAATAACTGATCAAGAGTTGTTTGGGAGTCATGAGCTTGTTGTAGATGACTCTATCTACTCTTCAATGTCCTGTTTCTGATGGGAAATGTTTAATGTGTTTTAAAAAACCCGTGAAAAACAGGAATGTTTACAGGTCTCATACGTGGTTGTTGGAGAAGGATCTTAAACTTACACCTCAATTCTTTTGGAGTAAACCTGTATTCTCTATGACACTTTCCACCACTGACATGTACATCCCTTTATCTTCAATAGTGAGATAAAGAATGGAAGTTGGTTCCTCTTCTGTGCCACTTGAAATGTTTATGTGTGGGGCTCTCTTGAGCTTAGTACTAGCACTGGTTTTCCATGAGTGTTCCTGCGGCTTTTTGGTCACTGTGGTAATTTTTCTTGTTTTAAACATTTCTTTTGGTAAAGAAATGTTTCTGCAGGGTCAATAAATAAAACAATATAAACAGCAGGATTTTCTATGTATTCGTTAGTCCAGTGTATCCATACAACATCTTGCCTGAATTATCTGCAGCCAAACTCTTACTAGGAGAGTTGCTAGTTATAGTATAAAATGTATTGTGTATAATTTTAGTACTTTCTTGTATTCTTTGAGTTTATTTTTATATGCTGCTAGAAGAAATAGCTTTAATTAAATTTGTCCATGCACGAATTTGAAGTTTTCTTCCATGTGCCGCCCACCTATTTCCAATATCATGTGTTAGGATAGAATTCTGGTAAACTGTCTTCTTTAATTAGTGTTAATTATTGTCATCATGATTTCAGTAAAATCACTGAAAACTATAGAGAGTTGGTCACATAATAGAAATGCAATAAAAATAATTCTGGAATAGTGTTTCTTGCTTTGAATTAGGATGGTAATTAAACAATTTCAAAATAGGTAAATATTTTAAATGGAATTTTATCAAATGTTAGTTCAGGTTTTGTAATAGTGTTTCTAATTTTTTTTCTAATTCTTCTCATTTTTAAGGACATGATCACTAGTTTTGGAAAAAGTATTCATTCTGATAAACCCATGTTTTGACAGCTTATGTTCTCGTTTCCATACTATGTAGTTCCTTTGCCTTTGTGTCTGGCAATTTCCATTTCTCTTACTCAAGGCACTGAACTCAATTTTTTGAAATAAAATTTAAAATGCACTAATACTTTTGACCAGCAGAAAGGACCATGTAAATTTAGGGATATCCTCTGGGCACCCTCCTTGAAAATTAAGTGTTTTTCCAAATCATTAACAATTCTAATCCTTCTTTAGGGTTGCTGACACATTTCATGAGATGTTTTGTCTACTTGCAAGCAGAAGTCATCCTACATGCTTGGGCTTTTGCTCTACACCAGTGTATTAAAGAAGCAGTTATTTTTGGCATATGATTTTTAGTTCATGTTTTTTCCTATGACCTTGTTTTTGCACGTACTCCTTCCCCTTTGTGTGATGATATTCTCTGGCTTAAGCTTCTGTGTATGTTTCTGTATGAAAAAAATCTGGCTGCCCATTTAAAATGAGAGGAGCTTTATTTACTGTGTGTACATAGTCCTGATTGGTAGTTGTGGGTATCGGATAGTTTTAAAGAAAAAAGAGCTACTTTTCTTTCAATGAAATAGGGACCTGTCAGCCAACCAAATCTGGTATCTGTGCTAAGCTTTTGTACATGAGTAAGAAAGCATTCACACAGCTGAAATGGATTTTGTCTTCTGAATGTACTTTTTGCAAATTGTCAACCATGTATCTTGTTTTCTGCTTTTAAAATGCTGTAACATAGTGAGTTTTACTGGCCATAAATTGTGTTTTGTGGTAGGAATTGCATCCTCTCTTTGTGTCAGAACATGACCTAAAACTTGAAATTCAACCTTATTTTGGTTTAAATCTGTACTAGAAATCGGCTGTTTTATGTGACATCTCTGGGTCACCCACTTACCCTGCCTTGCCTTTTGTCCTCCATTCGGCAACTATTACATTACAATGTTGTCACAGAAAAATGGGCTTCAGTGAAAAAGGTGGGGGATGGATCTATCATCAGTGCCCAGTGATGTCACAATTACAACACAAAACTAAAAATACAACTTTTAGATTTGAAGGAACATACAAAATATAACTGAGAAAGCAGTAAGATCTCTGCAGTTCTACATGGTAAAATATTTATGTGTTACAGAATACTGAACATAAGCACAGGCACTGAAAACACGAACTTCAGTGTTTTCTGGTTTATTTTTACTTAAAAACAAGGAAAAATTGTTTTACTATGAAGACATCTTGATTTGTTGGAATATTCACGTTTTAGTTCTTTAGCTGGTCACAAAGGAGGAGGTGGGGGTGGTAGCTCCTGGGTGCAAACCAGTGCCACATCCTGGCTGAGAAGCACGTGGGGTCGAGGGCAGCTACCAGTGTGAATTCTGCTTGCAGTGAACTCACACAGGAAGAATTGCTGAAGACATGCATGAAGCTTCCAAAGAATCTGTTTCCTTACAGAGTTCAGTGTTTGAATGTAAGCTTTTGCAGCCAATTATTTGTGTTCTGCTAAGGCACTTTGTAGCTGAGTGCCCCTGATCTTTGCCTGGCTGTTTCAAAGGGAAATATGGACTGGAAGTGCTGCCTTTCAGAGTGAGATATTGGTCTGGTTAATCTGATAATAAAAGCACAGCTAGTATCAGTTACAAAGTAGAAAGTAACTTATTTTCTGCTCATCAGTATATCAGAGTCTGGCAAGGCTACAGGCTAAGATGATGTTGAAAATTTTATATTGAATAGCTATTTCTGTATTGACACTGCTAAAACAGAAGGGGCAGACCTTGCATATCTGTAGGTCGTAAAACTTGATCCAACAGTGATTTTAAGGAAAAAACCTCTGAACAGCCCAAGCAAGACAAAAAGCTGATCCCTCTGTCCCAGAGATGTACCTTGCTCTCATAGTACCCATCATCTTTTGATACTTTTTCTAGTGTATATTTCTCTCTTGCAAAAAGGGCAGTAGGATAAATGATGCAGTAGGATAAAATATGCCATAGCAAATTTCTGTAAAGCTGTGTCAGGAACTCATGAACATTCAATCCAAATATGACTGACCTTCTTTGAGATTACAACAAACTGTGCTCCTGTTCCAGTAGAAGAGCAAAAATAGTACTCATTTAAGGTATGAGTACTGACAGGGATAACTGTTTGGAGAGAATAAAAAAAGATTATTCTACTGCTACTGTTTAGAGACAAGTCCTGTGAAAATTATGTAAATCATTGGCTACCAGTTGGGGAAGGGGAGCAGAACATATGGGGTTTTGGTTTGGTTTGATTGGGAATGACGGTGTTTGGGCTTTTTTTTTTTAAACATTGCTAAGTGAATAGCTCTAACTATCACTTCTGTTGTAATTTTAAGGAGTAGCTTCTAAATAATTATGACCTTCCCACAGTCATTGGGGAATGGAGCACCAGAGTTGCGCAAGGAGGGAATTTCTTTTCCCTAATGGCATTCTCTTCAAATATGCCAGTTAATTAAGCAAATGGAAGTGAGGGGTTATTGCTTAATTGAACTGGAAGATGATTTAGAAATCGGCATGCAGTTAACTGAAAGTACATAACCCTGGCAAATGTCTGAGGATAAATGACTTGTTGGGTGTCCCAGAGCTGCTCTGCACGTGTGCACGCATGCTCTGCACACAAATTATGGGCTACTCAAGTCACCTTCTTAACTACCTTCTGCTTGGTATCATGCTGAAATCATCCTTTCAAACCTTAGAAGTAGGGATGCTCCTGGTTTCAAGGCAACTACTCCAGACAAAGTACTAGGAGAGATGTGAGGTCCGGACACTTGCAAGCTGTGAATGAGCACTCCTAAAGGAGGGGGTTATGTCTCACCCAAATAAACAAAACACAGTTCATTAGAAATATGTGTGATTCTCAGTCTGGTAAAAGAAGATCTCTCAAATAACAAGGATGACTCAAGTACTTAAAATAGTTAAGCCACCTCAGAATAAATGGCAAGGGAGGTGGCTTGCCTGGCTGAGAGTGTTTTTTGACCTTCTTAGTTGCCAGTCTTTAACTTTCACTGTTAGTGGTAATTATATCTTTAATGCTTCCTCCCTTTAAGGTTAGTGTACTGTAATCACTGTAATTGTGTGTCCATTACTTGTATAATTATAGTTTGTATTTTAGGCTTTGGATTTTGTGGAGTATGCATTCATAGCACAGAATCCATAAGAGTAACTGTTATGCTTCAGGTTGAACCACTTTCCATTGTACAGTTAATTGGGGAAAGGTAACCACTCCATCCACTTTGTATGTCTGAGACTTTTTACATTTAGGTCATAAATTTGGCTAGCTTTCAGTATACAAACTTCTCAATTAATTAATTTCTTGGTATTTTCTTGGGAGAAATTATTAATTACTTAATTTTTAATTTGAATAAACAAAAGCATGGGTATTCAGATACAAAATTTATGTGGCTTTGTTCACAACACTGGACAGGAATTTTAGTTTATTTGTCAGAAAGTTGTTCTGCATCAGGTCGCCTGTTACCTAGCACCTTCTTTCTACTTCTAGAATTCTGCACTGTCTCTGGTGTTTTGGTGACACTGAAGTCTAACTGGTTGTGGTTTCTTCTATGAAGGCTACATTTTTATTCTGTGTGTTCTTGAGAGCTATTATTATACAGTGTTTTCTTACTGGAATTATTCTTCAGAGCACTTCGGCACATGTAACTTAAAAAAATTTTGCCAGCTGTTTTAAACCAAATAAGTCTTCCAGGTTTGTTATATCAAAAATACTTTGGAAAGCAACTTCTCTTTGAGAGAGAGGAGCTATTCCAGCTTTGTTATCATAGGAAGTTTTTCAGGCACTTACAAGGAGAGCAACTGCTATTTGAACAACTGGACTGTAGATCTGTTGCACATTCAGTGAATTAGATTGTACATACACGTGCTTATATTCAGTAATACCACTTGAAATACTTGGATGGTAGCTCTTGCTGCTTGTGTAAGAAAATTCTAGCATTTTATGATACTCTAAGGAAAAAGTCATCAACTGGAAGAAGTGGGAGTAAATTGCAGAACTATTTACAAAGTCAATCTAGTCCTATTTTTAACATGCTATTACTGCCTTAGTAGTTCATATCTAACAATAAAAAAGTCATTATGCAGGCACATAAAATGTGTTATGGTATAAACTTAGGCAGACTCTCTGTGGTGTGTTCACATTTCATATCTTAAGCTTGGTGCTGTAATCATGTGGCAATTTTAATTGGACACAAGTTTTTGCTGCAGTCAAAACATGGTACTGCTTTCTTTATCTCTGGCCAATTATCTAGTATTTCCTAGATATTTAAGTCCTGATCCTGGAACTTTTTGCTGTGTATAATTTGTAATCTCATGTATATCTTAAGTAAAACACAAAGCACATGCAGGCAGTTTTTCAAGTACGTATTTTTTCCATGCAGTGTCTGTTTCTGGCAAGGGCAAGTTATGCATCACTGTTGAAATTTTTTAAATCATCCTGACATGTACAGAGTATTTTAGTGGGGTTCATACTCTGGAACATGATATTTCTGTAAGTTGTGTGGAGATTTAGAAAGTTTGCTTGTAATCTTAAACACTTCTATACCTGTGTTTCACAAATTTAAAACAGGGAGGGCAGTGAATGCACTACAGTCTAATTTAAACACTCTTTAATTATTTTCACTTTTCAGATGTTCCTCCAGCGGATCAAGAAAAGCTTTTTATCCAGAAGTTACGACAATGTTGTGTACTTTTTGACTTTGTTTCTGATCCACTAAGTGACCTGAAGTGGAAGGAAGTAAAACGAGCAGCTTTAAGTGAAATGGTAGAATATATCACACACAATCGCAATGTGATTACGGAACCTATTTACCCTGAAGTAGTACATATGGTAAGTGATTTAACAATGAGAACTTTCTATTTTATAATCAATGTTGCTTCTTCAGCTGTATCAATTTATCTTAAGAAATTTTGCTGAAATCTTAAAAAAAGATCAACTATGTTTGCACATATGCAAAAGAATAACAGGGCTTTAAAACTTCCGTGCCGGTGTTGATTTTTCATTTTTGTAAGACAGAAACTAGACATATCTGAAGCAGAATTAGATGATGGTTTAAGTTGGTAAAAACAAAATCTTGTATTTATAAAAATAGGGGGGGAGTTAAATACATATTTATATATATATAAACTGTTTAAAAAACATGTAAATTGTAAAACTGAAATTTTAAAAAATTGGAAGATTGAACTAAGATCACCTGTGCAAGCTTGATACTTGTCATCCCATTCAGTACCAGAGACTGACTTTATTATGTGTTCAGAGGTGAGAATGAGAGTCAAACATTATTAAGTTCACAGGATGGCAGATGAGATTTCTGCTGGAACAAGTTATGTGAACCATTCACACCTGCAATATCCCTCCCTTCTCACTATCCAAATCCTGGCTAGCTAGGCTTAGCTTATTTTTTGTTGTGTGCAAGTCCTCTCCAGAGGAGGAGGCCACAAAATTACAGCAGTCTTTCAGCTCTCATCGTGTTGGTGACCAGAACCAGTGGCTTGGAGTAGCTGTTGGATTGAGGTCTGTAGCTAGCTGTTGTCTGCAAAACCCTAAGAACAGAAAGCATCTTTTGAAATTCCTGACTAATAAGCCTAATAAACTCTTGGCCGTGTGTAACAGGATTGTTTTTCCCAAGGCTTTATAACTTGGGGTGAATTTTCAGTAGGTTGGGAAAACAGTGCTTCTTTAACATAAATGTGAACTTCCTCAGATTTAGTGGTCTTCCTGCAAATCAGAGACCTTGAAGCTTCTTCAAAGATTCTAAGGATTTATAGTATGTAGGATGTTGCTTATGATGAAGATTATCTAAATCAGCCATAAGTGTTTACTGAGATAGAAGTGATTTCCATGAGAACTTCAGAGTATGTGAGGATTACACATAACTCTGGATGTCAAAAATGTACCCAAAGCACTGAGGATGGTTAATGAGGAAATGTGGGATCATGGCTTTTACCATGTTTTAATAACTTATTTATATCTCTGGGTTTTTTCCTAATTGAGCGCTTATTTTGGAGTACTTGACACTGTTGAAAGGAGAGATATGAAAGAGAATAAGTTTGCTGAGACTTTCTTTGGCTAAAGTGGGACTTCATGATGAGTTCTTGAATACTGATGTCAGACACTGGTGTTTGCTCTGTGCAAGAATTCTTAACTGCCCGTAGTTCATCTTGTGCTTTCTCTGCCTGCGTTTTCTTCCACCATCAAACAGTAGTGGCCAGAGTTCATATGGCTAAGAATGTATACTTTTTTTGCTTTTAGATGCACCCAATGGTAACCACGTCTGCACTTTGGTCAGTTGAACAGATCTTGCAGCAGAATTTGGCTGCTATCTTGGTTGCCAGTGTTTTGCTGGTAGCGTGCAGTGTTCAAAAAATCTTCTGAAGAATTTAAAATGTTTTTTGTGTGCAAGGGTCTAAAGGGCATGGGGTTTCCTTGCATGGGTTTTACACAGCACTGTGAGAGACTGTCAGTGAAGGCACCTGGACTGGTATTTTGAGGTTAAATTCAGATAGTTTTTTTTCCTTTTCTCATTTGTTGAAACAACTGTATTCTTTCTCCGGTAGTTGTGATCTTTCCTTCAGGCATGTATGTGGAGATTGCCATGTACATTTGCTAAATTCTAGACATATATCTGAATTGATTGTGGGGATTTTAAGGAAAATAAATGTAATGTCTTCATGTACTTTAAAACTCTTCCAAGAAACATTGATAAGTTATGTGCTGCTACTGCCACTGAATTATATTTGTAAGAAATAGCATTTTCAATAAAGTTATGAGGATCAAGAAATATTCAGATTTGAGAATAGTTCTAAGTTTGGAAAGTCTGTAGAGTTGGCAGGGAAATTGGGATTTTGCTATGCTGTTCTGCCAGACTTCACAGCTTGGTGGTTACTTGTTTGTGTATGTACATGTGTACATGCTATATATGTGAGTGTGTGTCCAAGTTCTGTTTGGTGTTATTAAATTATTATTTAGGCCAATCACTTAGGGCATTGACTTTCACAGGTTATCTGTTTACTAAAAATAAAATAATGTTTCCCTTTCCATAGCTTCAAGCATTCTTTCTCTCTGACAAAAGAAACATTTACTTTATAATCTCAATCTTCTTTATTCTTTATAGTCTTAATGTTCATGTAATGTCTATCCACCCCACCCTACCCTTCTTTTTTTCTTCTTTTCCCTTTTTTT
>VYXD01016862.1:2588199-2616901 GCA_013397195.1 Hylia prasina | reverse complement strand
TTTTTTTTTTTTTTACTGTAAGTATCCTGGACTAAATTATAGTTAGATCTTTTCTTTAAGCTATATATTCATCTAGTGGCTTAGCTAATAATTTAATGTTAAGCCTAAGTCTTTTTTTCAAAAGGTATGAGAAATTAATTTCTAAAATGGATTTAATGTTCTTCTTTCAGAGTAGATTCAAGAGTATTTTCCCATTCTTCCTCAAAGAGCCAGCTGATACGTCCTTCAAATTCATTTTATATTTCTGAGCAAAGATGTGATGGAAAAGGAAATGTTTTATTAACTGCTTATTACACAAGTTCCATTTCCCAGGTCTAATATAATTAAGTACCTCTTCTCAAGACTATAAAATGTGTAGGCAAATGTCTGAGTAAATTTTGTAAATGCACATTATGTATTTAGGGTTTTGTGATGAAAAGCATCCATTGCACATTCTTACTTGGAAAATAATATATGCTTCTTTTTAGCTTGGCTTTAGAAGAAAGCAGGGCTTTGTGAGAATATTCTGTTGCGCACTAGCACATAGCGTAGTGCTGCTGTTTTTAATTGATACTATATATCAGAGCAGATCTAATTTTATTCAGCAACTGAAGTGGTTTTCAGTGCAACTTTTCGTGCATTATTAAAACTACATACTCTGGTATACCCATGTGAGCTTGAGGTTTCGTTGGGTTTTTTGTTTGGGTTGTTTTTTGGGGTTTTTTGGTTTGGTTGGTTTTGTTTTCTCTGGGGTATTGCAGGTGTGGTTTTCTATCTTTGCTCTAGGATAAGAGGAATTGCTGTGAATAGAAGTGTGCTGCTTGTTGCTCTATTTATAAGGTTGGGCTTCATCATATGAGTACAGAAGGCACAGACTTTCAGCTTATGTGCATCTTGATTTAGAGCTGTTCACATCAAGCTTCACTCAGGCTGCTCAGCAGAAGGGAGGAAAAAATGTGTAGTATCTCTGATGCCCACTTGTTTGAAAATATTCTCTTGTTGTATGAAAAGGACCACAAGAAAAGCGGGGTTACTGACTGCCATTCCAGCAAAAATATTTACCCTGAACCAGTAAAAATGCAGGTTGTTATCTTTTCCTTTTTTGTTCTCCCATCCTCCTATTACGTCCTTTGAAGTCGAGTGTTGTTAGTGCTGGCAGCACTGACACAATTTTGGTACACTAGGCCAGTGTTCATAAAGACTCTTAATTTCATAAGTTTGGGGGGGCTTGTGGAATTTTGTTGGTAGGAGAAGGAGCTGGGGAGAGAAATGTCTTTCAGTTATGCTGTGTTTACTTATACTTCTGTGGGAAATTTGTCTTAGAAGAGATCAGGCTTTGCAGATTATGTCTTGTCTGTTTGGTCAAAAGGCTGAGAAATTAAACAAAAGATCAGCCATTTGATGGGTAAAGGACTCACTGATATTAATTCATTGTAAATTTTCCTAAATTTACAGTGGCTTAATAGACAAGAGAGTTTCAGGTTTGTGCTCTCAATGCAAGATCCTGCAGCTTGATTTGAGCAGTTTTGTATTTTGTTGGTCAAGGATATAAAATGCAAAACAGATCACATCAGATTTCATTGGTTCCATTTCTCATGGAAAAAAATACTCTCTAGGTTTTTAATCTTTCTATTTTCTGTTTTCAGAAATACAGAGTACAAAACCTTGCTAACACCTGACATGACCCAGAAGTTCTTTTTTACACTGAGAGCCTGAGACTTTAAGAATTCTTTAGATAAGCTTATTCTTCCGTTTGTTTAACAGCCTTAGCAAGTTTTAAATGTCGAGTCTGGTCTTTCTGGAGTTGTTTTCTTGGAAGACCACTGATTTTTTTAAACAAAGGTTAGAGATGGTTCATCATTTGATGTCCATGCTTTTAAAAAGGGGAACATAAAGATTATACCAGCTTTACTTTTAATTCTCTGCAGTAGTAATTACGCTGACATGTCAGTCTTGGTGTGTATCAAACCTATTTCTCAGTTGCTTGAATGAAGGAATATTATGCAGAAAAACAGAGCATCAGGATGACTTTTCCCTCACGGGAATATAATGTAAGCCTTGCAGATTTCACTGATGCAGTTTGATACTGCCTCCCACTGTCTGCTCAGCCATCTGTCAGATGTGAGATGACAGGACAGCACATACATATGCTCCTTGGCCCTTGTATCTAGACAAGCACTTGGAGACTGTTCCACCTCCATGAGGAAGCCAAATGTTTTTCAGGGGGTTCAGAATTCAAATATGGAAAGGATTAGGGTGTGTAGTTCTCCCCCCTCAGTGCTCCGTAATGTCAGGACATGGTTTAAGAGAAATACCACTGGGGATGGTGGTGTTGTGGAATTTGGTTTTGAAGTGTTCCCGTATGTGTGGAGCCACTATGTGAAATGAAACTAACATTTTACAGAGAACAGATGTGAGTTATCTTTGGTTTGCATCTCTACTTCTGACTTATACTTTTGCAGGTTACTGCAAGGCCTTATAAAGCGTGTGTATATAAAAATGTTTGTTTAAACATTTTACATCCATTTGCTTACATACATGTCTGTATATAGAGAGATCAGAGCAGTGTCCTCATAAAACACATCCCAACAGTAGTTTTGTGCTTCAAAGAATACTTACTGTGTGGAAAAGTGTTCTCCAAGTTAAAACTATTTAAAGAAGTATGACTGTTCCTTGCTGTTTAAAATACTTCATTATATAGCTTGTGTTTTTGCAAATGTTAATTAAAATAGTTAATGTAAAGAATTTTTACTAAAAACCATCTTGGAAGTCTTTTTTTATTGTCATTCAGTTGTTTCAGAGTTCTTAAAGGCACATGTAATTTCAGTTTGCAGTTAATATGTTTCGAACATTACCACCATCTTCCAATCCAACGGGAGCGGAATTTGATCCAGAGGAAGATGAACCAACCTTAGAAGCTGCATGGCCTCATCTACAGGTACTTCATGGAGGCTGAGACATCACAGTCTATAACAGAATTTTGACATTAAATTCATTGCTTATCTATTCTAAATTGTTTAGGTTATGTGTTTATCTCAAATCAATTACTTTTCTATGTAATTTTTAAAATGTGTTTCTTGAATTATAACTGTAAATCTTAGAAAAACTCAGTTATTATAGGTTAAAAGTTGTTTCTTGTAGTAGAGATGTAACTGCTGAGATTTTAAATGAGCTTCTCTCTGTCACTATGAATGCTTTGATCTGGCCCTGGCACAGCTTTAGCTTTCAGAGGTACCATGACAAACAGAGGAGAACAGAGACTTCTTAGAACATCTACTTCTGGGCATGATAAATATTAGATTACTGTGTGTCACTTGAGTAAAGTGTAGTGATGGAGCTCAGCAGAATTTCTGCAGTTTAAAGAGCCTCAAGTTCTTGTAATTTGTCAGGAGAGCAAGACCAAAGCTTTCACTGTGTGTTATATAGATAAATATAACTAAAAACATTTTGCAGTTCTGAGCAACAATCAGTTTTAGTAATGTGATGCTTATAAAATGGTTCTTGTTTAAAAGACTAATACTGAGTTTTCTGTTGTTTATTTTTTCCAGCTTGTTTATGAATTTTTCTTAAGGTTTTTAGAATCTCCAGATTTTCAACCTAATATAGCTAAGAAATATATTGATCAGAAGTTTGTATTACAGGTGAGGTAAAAAAAGATTTTTTTAACTTCAAGCTCTAAATTATTTTTACAGTGCATTAGATTCAGTTAAAGTGCATCTTTTTTCCCCCTCTTTTCAGCTTTTAGAGCTATTTGACAGTGAAGATCCTCGTGAAAGAGATTTTCTTAAAACAACTCTTCACAGAATATATGGGAAATTCTTAGGCTTAAGAGCTTACATCCGGAAACAAATTAATAATATATTTTATAGGTACGTCAACATCTTTCTATTATGGTACATGTGATCAAGTGTGCAGTTAAAAAACACTCCAAGACACTGATACCAATTTTTAAAATTCTTAATATGTTGATACGTGACATTGCTGTGTCGAATAATAATTAATGCCTCTCTGGGTGATTTAAATTAGGGTAGTCTTGCTCATGACATAAATCCAGCAGCTGAAATTTGAGTTAGTATATGATTTAGTGGGTGGTTTGGCATCTTTGTGGGAGGCTTTTTTTTTAGTAGTAGTAGTAGTATATAGCAGTGTTTGTATTACACTAATGCCTTAATAAGGTATAGTTCTTTATAATGCAGAAAATGGGCTGAAATTGAATGACTGAGAGATCTGTAATTTGCTTGAAGGAACATGTTTGCTGCCTCTTCTCTACTCAGAATTGACCTGTGCAGTTGAGCTCTTGTGAAATATTTGTTCATTGCCATAGAATGAACTGTAGTATTATCATTGATACAAAAAAAAAATTAAGATGAAAAATTAATCCCCTGTATTACCAAGGGTCTTTGGAAGTATGTTTTTACTGCTGTTATGTCCAGTGTGAATGCAAGACTGTGGTGCCTGTTTTAATTCTTTCATTCTCATATTCTTTGCTTTTCTAGAAATAATAATGTAGTATATCAATTTTACGTTCCTTCCATCATGCTCCTACTGTTTTCATCCCAGAATGAATGTGTGGTGCTGCCTCTTTAAGAAAGCAGCAAAAAGCTGCCAGGCCCTCAGTGCTACATCATGAAAGGCACCTGGCAGCACCTGCTGTGGAGGGAGCTGATCCTCCCTGCCTGTGGCAGCACTGAGCCTTAGGAAGGGATACAGAGGAGCTACTTTAAAATAATTAGTGAGCCTGTACTGTCTTGCATTCAACTGGAAGTTGACTTCACAGGACAAGTGAGGAGCCAGTATATCTCAAGGAAAAAGTACAGGTGGATCTTAAAGATGCAGATTATTTTTCCCCGTACATTAATAAATTTGCCGTGGATTCTATTAAATTAAATTCAAAATGCATAATTTGGTCAAATATCTGAACCAGATGGTAAATCAGCATCATAGCACATTATATGCACTTCTGAAAAGTGTTTTTATTTGCCACTTCTTGCAGTTCGCTTTCAGAGATAATGGGAGCAAAGTCTTCGAATACAGATAGTTCATTTCTTGAAAGACTAAGAAGTGATCTAGTCATTAGATCAATTTATACAGTTGGTATCAGAGAGTTTTCAATCTGACATACATTTGGGAGATTATATCATTTGCACAGCTACGAAGTTGTGGGAGAAAAAGAAAAGCCAACCACAACCTTACAGAAAAGCACACTTAGCTGTATAATATTTAGGAGCTCAAAGGTTAAAAATTTTGCATCCAAATGTAAAGTGGTGCATTTGGATATGATCACCAAGGAGGGAAGTTTTTCCAGCTTATGTTTTGAATTAATGAATTGGGCTATTGGTGAAATTATAACCTCTTAAAGTATATGTACAACCTTAAAAATATTTCATTTTCATATGGTTTTACCTTCAAGTTGTCAGTTTATTACTAGGCTTATCATTGATACCTTCGTTTGTGTGTGGCCTTCGTTTGTCTTTTAGTCATTGACCAAAATTACATGAATTATTTCCTCATAGTACATTAATCTATTTTTTTTTCCCTGAAGTAAAATACTTTTTTAAAAAATTATTAAACCTGTATGTGCCTATTAATGCAATCCTAGCCTTTTTGCATCAGTCCGTTTAATTTTGCTTGGAATTGTTGTCCTGAATTATATGGAAAGGGTCTTTAAGGATTAAAAACTGTCGCTTCAAATATTCTGAATTAAAAACAGCTGTTAATATGTCAGCCCATGACAAATTTTCAAATAAAAAATGCTTTCAAATTAGTGGAATTATTTTCTCCTAAGAGTACATTTTTATAACTCTGCAAATTACCTGAAGCCATGCACAGAATTTTGTCAATAATTTTACCCTCATGTGAAGGAGGCTAGAAAGGTGACTGCCTAGTAAATTACAGTGCTCTGTCAAAAGAAGATTCAGGAAAATGTGACTTCATTACAAGCCTTTTGTATGCACAGAGATCTGCAATGCCAAAAAGCTTTTTACATCCAAAAGTAGTAACTGTTTGAACACCCTGTGCTTGCATTTCCTATAGATGGTTGAGTCATGGCATTTAATTATGCCAGATATTCTTGTGTTATTTTAATATTTAAAGCGTTATTTGCTGTTTTGCATTATTAAAATGACATAAAATATGAGTATTGGGAAAAGTTTGAGTGTAGGCTGCTTTGTTAAATGTGGGAGAGAAGAGCAAGCAGGTGTGAAGGTTGAATGCAGCTGGGTGTGCTAGTGATTTTTGTTTCCACAAAGTTCCTTTTCCACTATGTCTCTACTGAGTGACTAAAATATTTGAGGTCAAGGCTACCAGTAATGTTAGATGGATCTTGGTATTTGATTTTTATCTCTCTTCAGCAGTAACCCCATAAAATGTTTCTTTTATTTAGGTTTATTTATGAAACGGAACATCACAATGGCATAGCAGAATTACTGGAAATACTGGGAAGGTAAGTTGTAGGTTTTGTTTAATTAAACTCATGTGGTTTTAAGAGTGGACTTCAAAAATCAAGGATTTTTTTATGTAACATTGTCAAAACACAGAAAAGACTTGAGCCTTGTTGCAATGTTTTGGGATATGACAATTTTTGTAATCCTATTTTTTGGTCTTTTTTCTGCTTAGGATCCTTTTAATTAACATTAGTTGTAAAGCAACTACAAGTAAAATGTAGTGAGTTGAAATTTACTAAAAATTCTTCACTGAACACATAGTCGGTAAATAAAGGAAGCACAAGTATAAAACTTCAGAAACCTCATTTTGCTAACCCCAGAATTTCTCAGACTTCAGTGATGTATCTGTAAGCCTTTGACACTGAAATTTTACAAATTTACCCCCTCTGGCTTTCAAATAAAATTTCTACTTGCTCAATGAGGCTTCTGTACAGTAACTGTTCTGTATTGGCTATTCATCCAGTCCATTAAGAAGTTTCACCAAGCGTGTTGTTGACACAGAGCTTCTTGTTCTAGTACTGTGGGTTTAGCAAAAGGTGCCAGTGACCCAGTACTGAGCTACATCTGCACTCAGCTCTAACTGGGATGTCTTGTGCTGGAATGCTGTTTGGTTGTACTCTAGGACCTTGCAGAAATACCAGTAGTTAACTAGAAGTCATGTTTTGACTTGTCTGCTGTCCTGGATTACTTCTTCTGCATCCAGTCTCTGTTTCACTTGTTAATACCATGAAGAAGCTGGGAGAGATGTGTATTCAAAGCTTTGAAACAGTGATTAGTTCATAGTGAAGGGTGAAGTCTGAACTGTGCAGCTTGGAAGAAGAATTTGAGACTTCTGAAAAACTTGGTTAAAGTATGGACAGAGATTGACTTGACTATTCAGTTGTAAATATTAGAAAAGCCCAAGAATTTTTGTATATCCTGTACATTAGTGCAGATTTCAATATAATTACTGATCTTTATTTTTAAATTTCTTTCCCTGGCAGCATAATTAATGGATTTGCCTTACCATTAAAAGAAGAGCACAAAATATTCCTATTGAAGGTTTTGTTACCATTGCACAAAGTGAAATCACTCAGTGTCTACCATCCACAGGTAAGTTTTGCTTGTTTTTTTCACGCTAGTGTTTTAAGTAAGCTTTCTTGAAGAGGTTGGGGGACTTGGGTTTGTCTACTGTGAATTTGGTTCTGAGCTGCAAGACTTCCCTGATAACCTGCCTGGGGGAAATTACTTAACACATATGCCTATAATGCTTCACTTGCTGATAGAAAAATTAAAAAGAAAATGTGTGTACACAATGATACCTTTTTAAAAAGCACTGTAGTGTTTATAGATGGAACACATGTAGTAGTTGGTTAATGTGAGAGTTCTTAGTATTTATCCACACAGAATTTTTTGTTTATCTTCTTGTCTGTAATATTTAGACATAAAAAATGGCAGAAAAGTATGGTTTTAATGAATGTCATCTATAAACACTTTATTCTAAATTACATGAAGCAATTCAGCTGAATTCAGTTTCTTGGTGTTTTGAAAGGAATTGGGAGTTTACTAGGACATCATTATTTAATTCAATAGGTCCTTTTAAAAGTACACAGAAAAAAGGGGGCTTCTGACTTGCATCGTGCTTTTAAACCATGTGTATCTTTTCTATACTAAATTTGGTTCCATTCAGAATTTCTAGAGGAGTGAGAAATCATACAGTGTGAGAGAAAATACAGTATTGTTGTGATATGCTGAAATTTTCTGAGAGAGATTGTTACACAACTTCTGGAGTTTTAATTTGAAAGTTCAATACTTACTCAATGTAGAATGAGTACTCCCAAGTTCTAACTACCATTTATCAAATAAAATTACTAACAACTTGTATTTTTAAGAATGCCTTTTCTATAATTGGAATTCTTTAGCAATGAGGGATGGATATAAGCATTTACTTTGGATCTTGTCTTCAGTGGCTTCCATCAGTTGCTGTTGAAGTAATAGAATAAAATACCTCTCTTTTTTTATTTTCTAATGCCATGAACAAAACCTGTTGGGGTTTGAACAGCAAGACCTTTCATATCTCAGCTAGAACATATATCAGCAGTGATAACCAGCTTTTCTACTGACCTGAGGCATATTGTTCTTTATCTGTTCCCCTTAAATCACAAATTAGTTCTCCAAAACCTTCAGCTGACTTACATTGCTGTTCAGCATCAGTAAAAACAGGGTAGTGACATAGGGATGCCTCTCTTGCATGTCCCGAATGAAATGGAAAAGTACTTCAAGTGAGTTCAGTGTCTGAAACACTGGAGTCAACGCGTAAAAATTCAAATTGAAACAGTGGCAGATACAAGGATTTGCTGCTAAAGATGTACATGGGGAAAGTTAATTTTTGTGTTAAATTAAATTTACTTTTGAATAGGGAAGAACAGCAGCTGTAGTAATCTCAGTACGTTCCTCAAATTACCATGGGGCATTCTTGGTAGGAATCATCAAAAAAAGGAAAGGAATTGGGTCATCAGCTGAACTTCAATTAATGGAGGGACTTTAGGAAGATGGTTAAACAGTCTGTGGCATGAGCAGTTCTCTCCCCAGTTACTTTGGGATTGTTGGCCTTTGGGATGTAATAGGATGTAAGGGATGTAATACTTCACTATTTAGGCACAGGTGGACAATCTCATTCTCAGCTTTGCAGCTGGTAAATACTGTAATTCAGCCTTAGGTTGCATCAGCTTACACTGATAGGCATTAGTTGTGATATATAAAAAAATTCCCAAGATTTACAGCTGTTCAATGCACTTTATGTAACTTAGGTTATGAAATAGAAAATACTTACTAAATCGGCACAGGACACCAAAATTTTAGTGAGTGGAAAGCATTCTAGAGGACAAGATCATGTTTTTAAATCCTGTATTTGAAAAGATGAAGTGTGGTGAAATGCAAAGTGCTAGGCCTAAACAGAAAACACCAAGCCGTATGTGTCTATATTATAACACAGAAAAAGGTGAGGAGAGACTTGCAAAGGTTGAAAAGAATTTTTAAAGCCTGTTTACTCTTCTTTTTAAGTTGTCTGCCAAATAGGTTTTTAAATTTTAAACTTTTTAAATTACAGAATAAACTTGTATTTTATTTGAAGCATTAAAAATTATTCTTGACTTTTGCTAGTGACTTCAAAATGTGTTCCATTTCCTAGTGAGAATTAATAAAACTCTTTCTTTTACTGTAGCTGGCATACTGTGTAGTTCAGTTTTTAGAAAAGGACAGCACACTTACAGAACCGGTAAGTTTATCTTGTTATTATTACATATTTTGAACTATTAATATTAATACACTTTACATCTGTAGACTGTTTAAGGAGGTTTGGGGAACAAAATATTTATTTGTAATGGTTTATATTGGAGTCAAATATTTAACAATTTTGATCTATCAAATTCAGTTTTTTCCAACAGTCATTCAGAATATCCAAAACTAATTAAAACAACATTAATAGTATAGGTCTCACAAAGAGACTAGGTTTTATTCTGCTTATTTTGTTCTGGCTGAGCAGATAGATGTTGGATCCAGAAGTAGTTTAGTCAGAAATTAGGTTGCCTGACCTGTGCTCTGTTAAGAGATGGATGTTATGATGGAACACAGATTTCTGACACACAAGCCACCTATTGGTGCAAAGGTTTTGAATCAGATTCTGTTCATATTTACTAACCTTGGTCAAAATCAGACTTTGGTCTGGCTGTACATAATTGCATAGATGAATAATTTTAACTGTCCTCTATCTAGTGGTTTGCTTCATTACACCCAATATCAGGTAGGTAAGAACTCATCTGTTTAATCAATAGATCAATGAAACAATTGCTGCTAACAAAAGTGCACATTATTCGATTATGACCATTTCCATTGTAAAATGGAAACTGGTTTTCTTGAAACAAATAGAAGCATGCACCTGAGCAAGAGTTCTCTTCTAGCTGGAGCTTTTAATATTTAATAAGATAACAAATGTCAGACATTCTATCATTTGTACGGTATGAGATCTTGTTTTCTTAGCTTTCTTCCAGGCATCAGATAGGATGTAGCATATTTCCTAGTAGAAATCTGAACTAATATGCAACTAACTTCATTTCCCTTTTTGATCCCAAATTGGTATGTGATTACAACTTTCTTTAAAAACCTAACAAACACATCAGCAAAGTACCGAGTTCCTCTTCAAAATATCCTGGTCCTTTCAAATTTAAATGCTTTGCTTCCCCTTGTAACTGTCACATGAGACTTTTTGATAACTTATTTTTTAAAATCTATGTGTATTAACCAAGGCTTCATTGAGGACATAATGTCTCCTTTCATGATGAAATAATATATACATGAAAGAAGCACTTATTTCTCAGAGTTGTCTTGTCAGTCATTATATTAAATATTGCTTATTGTTTTATATTTAAAAATCATAATATCATAGAATGGTGTTTTGAGTGTTCATGGTTTGCTAAGTAAGCAAGCTGGGTAAATAATTTATTAATCATGAAGAAAGTTAAGACTAAGATTATAGTAAGATAGTCAAATCAATGTTTTAAGAGCAGTATACCTAGAGTAGTTGGTCACCTGTCAATTCAGGCATTTATAGTAAATACGTTGTTAAAATATATTAATAGAACTTAATTGCTTGAGTTTTGGATTACATCCCCAAGAAGGTAGAGATTTAAAGCTGCTGTCACTTAAGTGGCATGTAATTTTCCTGATAATGTAGTAGCGCATTTGCACTTTGGTTATATTAAGCTAGATGTTGGGTTTTCTCTCCGGTATTTTGATTTTTATTTTTGAACATGTCTTTTAGATGTATAACTTCGTTTTCTGAAGAAGTGAGTTTAGACCTATTAACAGTTATTTCTGTGACACTGAACCAAGTCTGATCACTACTGTTACATGGGACAAGAAATCATGAGTTTTGTGTTCTACTTAAAGTACCAGATTTATTAATGCATTATAATTCAGTTCAAGGTAAACTGAAATTATCATGAAATTATTTTATCTTTGTCTCTACAGGTGGTAATGGCACTGCTGAAATACTGGCCAAAGACTCACAGTCCAAAAGAAGTCATGTTTTTAAATGAACTAGAAGAAATTTTAGATGTTATTGAACCATCTGAATTTGTTAAAGTTATGGAACCTCTCTTCAGACAGCTAGCCAAATGTGTGTCCAGTCCACACTTTCAGGTCTGTATCTACTGCATGTACAATGATATCAGAATTTTGTAAAGCAGACTTGTAATGTATTATTCACCATAATGAATTTTATTTGTTGCAAAGAAGTCTTCAATTTTATGTTAAGTTGCAGAGATCCAAGCATTAGTTTTACTGTTTTTTTTCAAGAGTGCAATATGTGCATTCATGTTGGGTGATTCACTTCAGTGTTATGCTTAATGTAAAAAAACTGAAAAACTCAGCGTTTTCAGAAGTACCTGAACCCTTTCAGTGCGGTGTTTGTATTTCATTACTTGTAATATGAGTTCTACAAACACTTGTTCTTTTGGAAAGTATTTCTTTGCTTGAATTTCAGAGTTCATGGGTTATAGATTGAATCATGTCCCTAGCAAGGAAAAAAGCAGTTTTTCTGTTTCTCTTTCCATCAGCTCCATGACTGTCATTTGCACTAAAATCCAAGTCTGGGTTGCAACTTCTCATACCTTTCCCTTATATTTGCCAAATGTTATAATTATTTGCTCTGTTAGAGATTGAAGAAGTGTTCCTTTTTTCATGTCGTCTTAGGTTGCAGAGCGAGCATTATACTACTGGAATAATGAATATATTATGAGTTTAATTAGTGATAATGCAGCAAAGATTTTACCCATCATGTTTCCATCCTTGTACCGGAATTCAAAGACGCATTGGAATAAGTAAGAAACACTTGTACAAATTCCTGCTACTTCACTTATGTGTAGTTCTAGGTTTAACAGTTCGGATCTGTGACTTGCTAGTTTATCAGTGTGTTGAGCTGTTTATTCTATGACACTGAAGTTTCTGGATAGACTATTGTTGTCAACTTTTAGGAAGTATTAAGAACTGTGGAAGATAGTTTTTCCTTTTTTAATTAAACGAGAGAGTGTTTTAGTGCATCTAATCCATGACATTCTTCTATAAATATGGAGCAAATTTGGCATTCATCTATAGTTCAGATACTTCTAAAGACTAACTTTGATTTCTGATCACTAACCTATTTGCTGATTTGCATTTCTTTTGCATTCTAGTGAAATATCTTGTAGGTCAGATCATTTTTTCCCTTCTTTTTATTTTCTTTTTGTTTATTGCCTTTTTTCTTCTTTCTCCATTGATTATTTTCACTTTTTTCCCCACAATAACGTAGTACTTACGCATGAAAACAGTCCTGGTCAGCTCCCTTCTGCAGCTGTTCCATTGTAAAGTGCCTCTTTGTTTGAGCTATTGTGCAACTGCTGGGGTGGTGACAGTATCCCAGTCTGGCTCTAGCTGTGAATTCAGGACTGCTGATGGGCTGGCCAGGAATGAGTAATCAGTCTGCAATTAAACACTGGGAAAGAAATGGAAAATAAAGTGATTGCTTACTGTCGCTGGGTGCAAGCAGTAACAAATAATGTACTCATTAATAAAATTCCAGTTCAGTGATGCAGTTCTACATAGTAAATGTGGCTTGCTGTTGGTTGTTTTTCTCTGACTTTCAAGGTCATGCATTCATTTTATTCTGAGCAAAAGTCATGCTACCCAGTACAGCTGCACTCTTACTTGTAACTCCATATACAATACAAAGTAATTATTTAACGGATTGCTTTTTGAGCAGCAGTACATTATAGCCTGGAACTGTAAATTAATCTGTAAAAGTGCCTCATAAAGCAGATTGGTTTTGTGTAATTTTTGTGATGTTTTCAACCTTATTTTTCTAATACATTTTTAAAGAGTTCTGGCATAATTATGTTGAAGAGAGTGCTGTTGCTGTGTGGCAGTTTCCAAAAGGAAAGGGGTCTTTTTTACACTCCTTTAATCACTAACTCTTTTTCTCTTGAATTTATCAGTTGCCAATAAGTTACTTACATCAGGATCTTTAATGTCATATTGCATTTTCTCTAATAACCCTCATGGGATTAGTGTCAGCTACTAAATTTCACAACTAGCCCTGTATTGATACACTTAGTATTAAGAGTGGAGTTCAAACATCAGAAGTGTAAGTGATGAGTAGTACTACAGAGTAAGAAAACCACGTTCAAAGTTGGTAATTCTAGTGCTTGTGTTAGGCCTCTTGTGGGTAAATTGAAACTTCCACTAGTTAATTTTGTTTCCACTTATTCTGAAATGATGTAATTTTCCAGTTATGTAGGCTATTGGCTACTGTTGACCAGAAAAAGTAGATTTCAAAGTTTAAAGTACTCTGAGTTTCAACCAGAAGTTTTACTTATAGGACAATACATGGCTTGATATACAATGCTCTGAAACTCTTCATGGAGATGAACCAAAAACTGTTCGATGACTGCACACAGCAATTTAAAGCAGAAAAACTGAAGTAAGTTTTCATGTCAGTGTGTCTGTCTGTTCTTGAGTAATTTGTTCAGAGTGCTTTAGCTCTGAAAAACCCCTGTGTCATTAGTGGGAAGTTGCCCATTTGATTCCAGTACAGCAGTCTCAAAGTTGATTTGCTGAAACTTCTTGTTATATGTGAACTGTAAATCTTCTTAACAATAAGGCATCTCTTGTAGACTTAGATCTCATGCTTCTGGGGTCACCATCTCCCTAAAAATTAAGTTTTTGAGAGGGACACTGCTAATGGTGGAGCCCAGTGTAGAGGATCTGTTAAACAGTTTAGTTCACATCCTGTGTTTATTTTTGCATGCTTTATTTACCCAGTGTTACTTCCTTTCATGTTGTCACTCAGTTTGTCCCAAAATACTTTCTCAGCATTTTTCAGCATTGCATTGTGTGTTAGCATATCTTCATATTATTATAAAAGTTACCTGAAATCAAGTTGTTGTTTTACTGTAGTGCAGGTGTCTAGTACAGATTTTATTTGATGGAAGAATCCTGATAAAATGAGATAGAGAAGTCAGAAGTGTTAATCGTTTGGGTCTCATCTGAGGGGTTGGAAGTGGTTAGAGGGTACTAAAAATTACCTGGATTTGAATTTTTAAATTTCAAAGTAAACAGGGATTCTTTCAAGTAGTGGTTCAGATTAGACTCCTATTTTAAACTGGTTTACTGGAAGTAGTACAGATTGTCAATGTAGATTGATTTGTCCAAATTCTGAAGTTCCTTATTAGAATTCAAGAAGAAATGAGCTTTTACTGTAACAAATTATTAAAGTGTGTGTGTTTATGGATGACAAAATATGACCATTGGCTCTTCAAAAATGGACACTAATTCTCTTTTCCCTGATTGCAAATAAGTGGAACCCCTTTTAAATGAGAATTCAAATCTTTTCTCATTTTTAGAAGTTTTTTGGTTAATATTCTGAGTGTGAGCTAAAGCAGAGTGCTGAGCAATGAGCTAGCAACATAAAACCAAAATACAAAATCTCCCACCACATAAGAGCTGAAAAGGGGGATGGTTAAGGGGTTCCTGCCTCCTGTCTTGAACTAATTTCATTGAGAGCTGGAGGCAAATTATGTATGTGCTTGGATATAACTGTTCTTCCTTTTTTTCTTGACATTTGGATCATCTGCTCTGTGTGTTGAGAGCATTTTTAGCACTCTTAGTTCAAAATTCTTTTAAATTCTACCAGCCTTCAAAGACAGGTGATCATTCCAGTCTTGGCAAGATGCTTATTTGCAAGAAAGAAAGGAAAACAAACCCTAGATTTTACATTTTCAAATTGCATTAGGCATAAGAAAACAAACTTTTTTATTTTATTTAAAAAAAAAAAAAAAAAGAGAGAGAGAGAAGAAAAAGGCATTTATGTCATCCCTCTGGGCTTGCTACTCCCTAGAATGAGCATGGGTTTTTTGGGTACTTCTCTGTTAAAGAGTTCAATTCCAAATGTCACTGGTGCCTTTTCCTTTAACCTATTGCCTGAAGCCACTGGGCTGACAAGTAAAAATCTCTGCCCTTTTCATGGTCAGTTATTGACTTCTTATTTACCAATACAGAATTCTAATATTATAAATAAAACAAAAATACGGTTTCAGCCTTGATCAAAATTTCTTTCTGATTTAATTTTTACTTTTAACAGTGTACATGTACTATTAAAGATAAACTGGTATCAGCCAGTTTGTTGCTTTCATGAGAAAATCTTGAGGTTTTTCCCTTTTAATGTAGATTTGAGATCATGGGGTGATGCAAATTACCCTGTCAACAGTGGTGTTTTGGGCAGTAGACTCAAAGAGGTATAGCTAAATAATTTATTTTGTTGAATTCTTTTACTTCTATATGGTTTTTTTTTCCAGAGAGAAGCTAAAATTGAAGGAACGGGAAGAAGCATGGGTTAAAATAGAAAATCTAGCCAAATCAAATCCCCAGGTATTTAGAAAAGATTAACATGATCATGTTTAAATACTCTAATTTTGTTAAATATCATTGAGGAAAACAGGTCTGTCTGACTGATCATGGAAATAAAGGATTTCACCAACTGTATTATGAAAGATACGCAATAAAAGTAATTTTCAAATTTGTAACCTTTCTCTTGTGCAAGTAATTATTTTTTTAAAAAAAAGTTTGTGAAAAGTATGATATGAATTACTTTTTCTTTTCCTTAAGACTTATACCCTATTGTGGTTTGAAAAGTTATTTTGCAAAATTATGGAAAAATATAAAGAGGCCATAATTGGTTTCTCTTGAAAAGCTGTTTTGCAAACAATATATTACAAAAGAGATCTTTCTGCAGACTGTGAGTTTTGACTGGTCAGTTTTCCTTTGTGTCAAATGGATTAAAGTAATATTGTATGTTCTTGTCTGATACATTTATTCTCATACTTGCACTGGGCCAGTCTGCTGGTGAACCTGCTCCTCCTTTCCTAAAGGGAAACATCCTGTCCAGCATTACTTGATGTGACTCAAATTATGATAAAGAAACAAAGGCCCTTTAGACTATTCATTGTGTTTTGAAATTATAGGAGAAAGAAATTGTTTGGCTTGTGTTCCCCACCCCCTGCATTTGCTTGGAGATTGCTGCCAGTTTTCTTCTGTCTCAATCATACAGTTTTCTGCTATGAACAAAAATTTAAATTACTTTGCAGCCAGAATTCTATTATACTGTAGCAAGAAATTTAATGTACTATATATTTGCAACACCATCTAGCTGAGTTTAAAGTGGTGGAAGGAGGGAGAAGTGGTACTCTGTAAACAGAAGTGGGACACTTTCTGATCTCAGTGCTATTTTAAAACAAAGTATGAGTAATTTCGTCTTCTTTTTCTAAGAAGACGAAATTAGTAAATGTTTTTTTCCTCTTCGGTCATTTGTCAGGGAACAATTACTAAACTGCTTAAATAAAATCAATTAAAATTAATAAAATGACAGCTTTTTCTGACAACATATCAAAAAATTAAATGGATCAAAAAGGATTGTTCATATGAATGCAATATTTGACTTTGAGTGACAGAACATTTCTCTAATGACATAAGTCATACAAAAGCCTTGCTTGAAGAGTACTTGATCTACATGGTCATTTGCTCTCACAAATGATGAGCTGTTTTATGTTTGGCTAATTAAGTGGATTGAGTTGTAGAAAAATTCAGAGTTCTGCAGCATAAATTTCCTTTTCTCTCCAAGGAACTTTTTGTAAATACATTTTCTGGTACCGGTTAACATCACCTGTATACAGTATGTTCTGCATAGTCTGCTTCAAGAAAGCTAATACTTGGAAGAAATTTAAAATAAAAATTACAGAATGCTCCACTGAATTGACATAAGGATATAAATGCTTGTAGTGCTCTAGATAATGGATTTTTAGGAGGTTCTTTTTTCCTGGAATGTCTGTTAACTTTTTAGTTTGTCTAATGACTGATGATTCTTATTATTCAGAGTTGTTCCTGATTCTTCATGACACAAAAGTACAATTTAAGATTTTAAATTTGATAAGTCCTTGCTGTTAGGGTTTTTTAAAATTTTTTCTCATCTGCATTAAGTTATTGGTACACTCAGATACCAAAATATTTATGAGGAAAAACTGATGAAAAAGTCTGTGTGTGTATGTATATAAGTTCTGAATTCACAACTATATACCTTATGTGAATTAAAATAGGATCTCATGTATTGAGATTACTGGACAGCAAAGATTTTGGGGTTTTGTAATTCCTAAAAGACTTTTGTAATTGTTTTACTTTCCAAAGACAGAAAAGTTTAATATTTTGGTTTGAAATTATATTAAATGTATATTAGGTATATTTAGTCTTTTAACAGTGTATTTTTTCTTCCAACACAAAATTGCGTCAGCAAATAAAATGATTGTGTTTGGATTACTACATTGTTCAAAAAACATTAATTAGTGTATTAACATAAGGTTTCAGGTAACTGATTGCCAAAGTAGGCATGCAATACTGACAAAATATGAGTATTTTAAAATTTAGTCTGAGATAATCAAACCATCATTTTTTTTTTAATGCTGACTGCATTTTTCAGCCAGATACTTCTGCCAAGTGTGAAAGCATTGGAGTTCCATTACAAAATCTATTACTTAGTCCCTGGAAGCATTAAATATTGAAGTTAATCTCAAATACCTAGTCATATCATTCAAATGCTCAAACACACTCCTAATATTTAGTTATGATGACTAAGAATTATTATTTTAACATTTTGCATTTTATTAGTACCCAACATACAGTGACACAAGTTTGCTGAACAGTCCTGTTGCAATGGAAACAGACGGGCCTTTAATTGAAGATTTGCAGACGCTGAAAAAGACGGTGAAAGAAGAGGCTTGTCAGGTAAAGCCTTGTGAAGATAGCAAAGTATTCAAGTTTATGAATTAATTTCTTTAAGTGATGGTTAATCATAAACTTGGCTTGTATTTTCAGCCCAGTAACCATTTGTTCTATAGTAATAACCCTTCGTCAGGGCTGCTACTTTCAAGTGAGAGTGTAGCAGCCAGAAATAGTGTTATGCATCAAATGCTTGTGAATCTGCTCTATGAATGTAGTCTCTTTTAAGGTTTCTTCTTCTCGGAAACGTTTTTTTTAATTCACTTAGGAATAGCTTTTTGTGTCATTATAAGAACAGTGATTATGCTTTAAGGATAGTGAGAGCTATAGCTAAAATCTACGACATCATGTTCTAGTCTCTTCTCTATATAATGGTTTTGATCTTTCATAAGTAAAGCTTGTCAGTACTGGAATCTGAATATATACATTTTTGTTTGTTATTCAGAGCCATCGTAGAGGTTAAAGCTCTTGTGTTTTTTTAAAAAATGGGTGTTTTGCCCCCTCATGGGTCGTCTTCCTCAGTCCACCATCCGTCAGGTTCCATTATCCACTGCAGGGCAAGGGCTCTCAAAGTCATTTCCATCTTTTTGTCTTTAGTTAATGCTCAGTAATATTCATGTCTTTTTAATTTTACATCAGTTAAGTGGAATTATAAATACCAGTATTGAAACCAGAGATTTCAACTTGGAGCTGGTTGAAAATGGAGAGATGCCAAGGTAACATTGCAGCATTACTGAGATTTCTGGAAGGAATATGTACAATATAGTACTATGAATAGGTCTAAATCCAGCAAAGTCTAAGACTGGAGAAATGGACCCAGAAAAAACAGTTGAGTTTGGAGATAAAGTCTGTTAATTTGAACCAATGTATCCAATAAGAGATTTAATAAAAATAAGCATGTGGTCAACCTAACCTCCTAAATTTCTGTGTTAAAATTCCAGTGTCATTATCCTGCAATATTATATTTTGCTTATTATTTGTTACATGGCATTTTGGGTGAAGGTTGGAATTAAAAGAAATCCTGGAATACCTCTAAGGCACACTGAGGGATTGCTGTTATTTAAGCACTTATATATGTTGTGGATCCCTGTGCGTTATGTGTAAATCTTGGTGGCTGAATTACATCCCTCTCCAAGGCAATGAACAAGAGTAGCATTCCCCTCAGTGGGAATGTTGGATAGAGCTATGCAGTGAGGAGCACTGGACTGAATTAAGTTTTTAAACCTCTGCCTTTCTTCATACCTTGGATAGCTTAGCCAGACCCACAGGAAGGAGAAAGGGGCCTCCTTTCACTTGCTCCAGAGCCTAGAACCAGTTCTAGTGGAGAAAGGTGAATACAGAATTATTTCGAAAAATGAGTACTGCTTAATTTTAGAGTTGTGTTGATCACAGTGTCCGTCTTTGACTGTGCTATTTCCTAACAACTGTTTTCTCAGGGTTTAGGAGACTGTGGTTCATTTCCTATCCTGGCCAGAGAACATTAAAATTCCTACTTCCTGAGTCTGAGTGCTCCAACATCAGTTCTAGAAGGAAAGCAGCCAGAGTAGAATTCTGTGCTAGTAGTTGGGACAAGAAGTTAAGAACAAAATTCCCAGTCCCAGCTGCTGGAACAGTTTGAGGATTTGGGCCAATATTGTACAATATAAAATGCAGAAATAGTAGTGTCAGCCCAGACTAAAACCAAGGTCTCTCATCTAGATGTTACCTTTTCTACAAAGAATTCAACTTCATAAGCTATAAAATTTGGGCTGTATACAGCTTCTTTGGTAGCTTTCCAGCTGGAAAACTACTGCGTCATATCCCTGTGAATGAGCTTGATTTGCCACCACCCATGATTGTAAGGAAGGGTGAGGACTTAAAAAATGAAACTAATGGAAAATAAACAAATTGTAAACAAAATTTTGAAACTTGAGTTGGAACTGCTCAAGCATTCCTCAGCCTTTTCTCCAAGTGCATGCTTTCTTCCCTTTTCTTGCTCACAAAGTGTGCAAGAAGTGAGATGACTAAAAGATTATAAGCCGAGTTTCCAAAGAGAAAGATCCTGTCCTAGCAGAGCTAATAGAATGTTTTAAATCAGAAATTCTCATTGTTATTACTAGAAAAACCAAGCCTGCAAGAGGATGGATAAGTTTGGATCACAGGCAGGAAAAAGTTTGATTAAGGATTAGAGTATTGCACAAAGCAGGCTAGGTAGCATTCCTGCATCAGTCTTTGAGAGGACACTGGACAGACAATTATATATCCCTTGCTAATTACCATCAGCAGCTGATGTTAAGAGCTACTACAGTTATGAGTTGAAAAAAAAAAAGGCAGTCAAAAGGACAGCTTTGTTTCTTAAATTAAACTTCAGAAATGAGCAACTACCTGAAGATCTATATCGTTTCAGTGAAAGTAAGGTTTATGCCAGACGCTTGCAATATAGCAGAATGTCCCTACTGAAGAGGTGATTGACTGACTGAGGAAAGTAGATCAGGAATTTTTTTCTATGTGAGACATATGTGAGCACTTTTTGTGAATGCTCTGCCACAATGGAATTAGACCACTGTGACTTACTAACCTTGAACATGCCAATAAATAAATGACTAAGTAAAAGCCTGGCAGATTTTTTATAAGGACTTGCTTATAGAAAAAAATGAAATTAGGGTATAAAGCTGAATGGTACTTTGTTAGGAATATTGTCTGGTTTTGAGAGAACGCTGATAAAATGGTAGTCATGTCATGATTGCTAATAGCTTAGAATGTCATAGTTGTTTCTAGTTTTCCTCTTAGCAAAAAAAATTGGTTTTAATACATGAAACTGCATAGCTGGTAAAGAGGAGAAAGCATAAACTTCTTTCCAGATATTTTTTATTTCTTTTCTTGTAAGTGAGCATACTGATGTGTAAAAAGGACTCTTAAGTAATGCTTAGTAATTAGTATGTTTGGCTAACTTTGTTCTATTTTTATTTCAGGCACAAAAAGATCAGAAAAAAGATCGTCCTCTTGTGCGACGCAAGTCAGAACTGCCTCAGGATATCTATACCATGAAAGCCTTGGAATCACATTGCAGAGCTGATGAATTAATATCACATGATGGGCATTAAACTCTTACAGTGAAATATTATTTTGGAGGAAACATTTTTTTTTTTCTGGACTCAGTTCTACAGTAGAACTTAATTTTTTGTGCCATACCAATCAGTTACACACGAAGTCAAAGCTTTCTTCGACCCATTTCTGTAGGCAATAACTTAATAGAGTATGCAGCTCAAGATTAGTAGTTCAAACAATGGTAAATTACCCAGTTCCATTTGCAGAATATTGGGTTGACTATAATCAAGTGGACAAAATTTTCTGGAGGTGGTGTCATTGTACCAACTAGCTGATGACATGCAGTTTTTATAGTTGTATTTGAGAATAGTGTTCTATAAAATTTTTCCATCTAAATAAGTGAATGACCAATAGTTGGTACTAATGATAAATGTGTGTTTTCAAAAGTAAACTTATTTCAAATATAAGTATTAAACTTTTTCTAGGATTTCTCAGCTTTACAGTTGTTTCAACATTATTGCTGTCTTGTTATATACCAGCAGTTTTGAAAATACAGTTATTCTTTCGTATTATAAAACATGGCTTACAAACTGGTAAACATTCATGACAATCCTCAGTCATTCCTTTCTAAGAATTCTGTAAATTCATTTCTCTTTTACTTAGGATAAAGATATATATATCTATATATACCACATCCTAATACTTTATGTAGATGTAAAGCCATATCTTCCAGTCTTTAGTGTATAATATGGCACCAGTATTCCAGATATGAACTGGTAGAAGAATTTTTCCTAACATAAAAATTTGTTTACTATGACTGGGAATAGACTGAATATAAAATTTCATTTTAAGTTTTTTCAAGTCAATAAAATAACTCTTTCACTGTTTTCTCCCTTATCTGAGCTTTTAATACTCAGCATTTTTCTTGGGCTCTAGGAGTTCAATATTCTGTGGCAGATACTATGTGTGATTTCAGTTGCATCAGTTTTTATCTGAAAGATGAACACAACATCATAAGCTTATTAAAAAAAAAAGAAAAAAAATAAAAAGAGACTCTTGAATTCCATTTTGCTTCTTTTTAAATGAGTCTGAGAGCTGAGGAGATAGTGACCATAATTTTACCGTGAAAATATTTTTGTTGTTGTTGTAAAGAGCACATGTGCTGCAAATACACCTCACAAGTGAACTGAAAATGCATCTGAGTTGCTGATGATCTTCAAATGCTGCTATATATTCCACAAGATTACTTGCATGTAATGAGCTTTTTGTTGTAGATGGAAAAGCACGGGAGGAAAATCTCTTTAAAAATATAGTGCTTTGTCTTCAATATTTGATTTCTCTCAGGGTGGCCAGTATTTTGACTTACTTATCCTGCTTACAAGCTGTTTGAAATGTGTTCTGCTATTCTAAATGGGTGATTAGTTTCTTTTGTCTCTGGCAGTAACATGATATAACTTAATGTTTAATGTCTTGATGCATAAAGAGATAAAAAACGTGGCTTCTTTAAAAATAGTTTTGTTTTACTTTTTAAGGAAGTATTAACATCTCCTGCATCCATAAAAAAAAAATATTGCTCAAAGCAGACATTCATAGTAACCTTGTGCAGATGTAGTGCCTGCTGTTTGTTGGTTGCATTTAACATTCAATTTCCAATATTTGTTACATTGTCTATTGGAAGAAAATTGTGAGTGGTAAATATTGGCTTACAACAACTAAATTTAAAGACCAACCCAACCTTTAAGTGGAATGTCCACTGTGTCTGAAAACATTTCCTGTAAAACTTGAAAAAGAAAATGCTTTACCATTAGGATAAACTATATGAAAACAGTTTAAAGATGCCTTCTACTTTTGAGGGAAAAAGGGTGCTTTTTTAATTGTGTAAAGCAACATCTATGTATTTTGATATACCATTGTTTGAACTTCCATCTTTAGCTGGTAGATTATCAGTTACCTTTGATTTTGGGTGTTCAGTATGTCTGTGCAAGAGATTGCTGAAAGGAATTATTCTTATGTTATCCAAGGGGGGGAAAAAAAACCCAACTGTATATCAGTGTTTGATTGATTGTGTGATACTCAACGTATAAGAACATCTTTCACTGTCTAGATTTTATTTTTATTCTTTATTGAAGATAAACACTCACCAAAAAGGGAAACATTGTGGTAATTTAGACGCTTCAAGTTCTCTGTAAAGGCATATTTGAAATTTTGGACCACTGAACATTTGCTTAGGCAATATTCCAAAATCTTATCACCACTAATGGTTTAGCATGTTTGTTATCAATATTTATATATTTCGTATAACCTTGTACTAAACAGTTCTAAAACTAATACATCCAAAATAAAAAGAAAAATTAAAGTAGAATTTTGGTGACTGTTGTTCTTCATAAAGTTCTGTCTGATACCTTCCCCCATTTTCCAAAATTACACCTGTACATCAGGAATGTCAAAAGTAATATTACAAGTGTCTTTTTAGTGTGGCTTTAGTATGGCTTCATTTTAATATTGTACATACATTGTACCTTGTTTTATGGTAATAAGTAATAAAAATGTAGACTTCATATTTTGTACAGAATCGTCCTATGTACAGAATAAAAAGTTCCTAGAAACAGCAAAAATAGGTAAGTGGCACAATTATTTTTCATTAGACAATATCTGTAACATTATATGTTAGTGGAATGTTAAGTTCAAATGTACCTACATATTTTTTAACATTTTGTAATTCAATTTTTTGTTCTGGCATTGTTTCTGAAGAACTTCATACACCTGCCATTTAATATGCTTTTATCTAATTTTAAAACTTTAAAAAAAGGTGTATTATATGGACAAATAAAGAACATGTGAATTTTACTTGCTCATCATGAAACTAAGTTTAACACAAGGTGTTTGGGGGTGTATTCAGATTATCGCTGCTAGCAGAATTATGTGTACAAATTAGCTTCATAAATTACATAAAAGCAAAAAAAAACAATTATGGAAAGGCCATTAGGTAAAAAAAATAAAGCAGGAATAATTGATATTCAGTAGAACAAGCAGATTTTACCTGTAGAAGAGCAATCAGTACTAAAATTTGCTAATACTCCAATCTACAAAAATGAAAAATGCGTCTATCAGAGCATATTTCCCCTGTAACATTTCTGTATTGACAGAAAGTAGCAAAAGCAAAATAGCCATAAAATCTGGGAATTTATTGTGGTACTTGATACATAATCAGATGGCAAGGATGTAGGGAAAAACTGAAGTCTGCAGTAAGAGTCGTCTTCGCTCTGCAATCCATAAAAATCTTCAAAAGAACTAAGGAAATAACTCTCATAAAGCTGACATTCAGTAACCGGGAAAGTTGGAAGGGGAGTTGGGGGGGTGGAGCCTGGGATCAAGAGCTGGCTACTGGCTTGAGTTACAAATGTAAGATTTGAGTTACAAGTTAGGTCTTTGTGTAGCAAAAGAAACAGTTTTCTGCAAGAGCTCAGTAGTAAACTCACCAAAACGTGAAAGAAAAAAAACGACGCTGAAACAATGGAGGATCCAGTTACTTTTGGAAATCAGGGTTAGATACATCTCAGAAAATGTTTTAAAATACTGACAGCAATGACACTTCTAATGAGTTGCCAGCTTGTTCAAGAAGTGACCTTTAGTCCTTTCCCTCCAAGGGAATTAGTCTCAGGGGCTTTGACCAGCGGCCTTTTTCGGCATGGTTTGGCTTTGTAGAATTGGAAAGGAAGGTGCTAGTGTAGCACATACTACTTGTGTTTAGAGATGTGTTCATTTGCTTTATGCACATCACAAATGTACTTACAGGAGATAGCTGTGATTTCAGGTTATCCCAGTGTTCTGGATCCCTTTATGGGCCACCCACCTAAAAGTGGAGCACTTCTGCCCCTTGGATCTTGTCCTTACTGTGTACAGTGATTGTGGAGACTCTGTGTATACCTAATTAAGAAATGCCATTCTAATTACCATATCACTGTCTCCCTGGATTATAGTTTCTTTTCTATGAGGAGACTTGGCTTTGAGCTGTCTTTACTTTATGAAATAAAACTTTGATGTAGTTAAACATTTTCTATGAACAAATTCCCGAGGAAGAATTTACTGTGGAGCTGAAAGAAGGCAGTGCATTATTGCTTCCTCACCTCATTGAAGAGCAGCACGGCTGCAGCTGGCTCTCACTGGAGCCAGGCACGTGGAGACTGCATTCACTCCCACCCTGGAAAGGTCTGCACACACATGGAAGGTTTGTAAGCACTGCCCCTGTGGTGAGGAGGGGAGAGGGAAGTCACATAATTGCCTTGAGCTATTTTAGGCATTTTGGTGAGCCAAAAAACCACACTCGGTGTTCATGCCAGCGTGAAGTCCTTGCCATAGGAATTTTCCTAATACACTCACTGTAGAATTAAAGATGCAAGAGGATTAGGGATGGGAAAGGAGGTGATTTGCTCTAATGGTTACTTGCTGGGGTTTTTCCTTTGTTTTTGTTCTCAAATACTACCAAATTAATATCAAATACAGGAAAAATCTCCTTTTTTCCCCCCACTGAAGTTGTTTCTTTTATAACTTATGAAAAATGTTTTCTTTCTACATTGTGTTGCATTTGCTAGGAGTAAGTCTTGTATCTTGACAAGTCCTATTCTCATGATTCTCTGAAATACATGTCTTTGGTTAAATTGTATGGGAAATGTATCATATTGGTAATCTTGCCCTTTGGATGGCTGATTTCAGTGGCTTCTCACACCTGTAAGAAGGGCCAGGTCTTCTTGTGTGTCCAGGAAAAGCATGTCCATAATTAACTATTACCAGATCAAGGCAAATTATTTTTCACTCTCATTGAGCAGGTAAAGCCTTTTCTCTCCCTGGGCTTTGACTGCTGAAGAGAACTTGTGTAAAAAATTATCTTTTCTCTGCTTCAATTTCCTTTAACTTAATTTGCATCTTCCTCCTGCTCCCCTCAGCATAGTTGATAAGGCTGAAGTGATTAAAGGAATACAAAGTCTCCTACCTACAGTGGCTTTTAGTTGCAAGTAGCCTAACACTTAGATACCAGAATTCAAGACTTGTTGCTCATGGAGCATTTCTGATTTTAAAACCTGCAGTAAGATGAGACATGTTGACTGTTTTTTGACCCTACTTTCTCTGCAAGTCAGCAGCAATATATATATTTACTTGAATTTTTATGTCCTATCCTTGTCCTGCTTTCTTCTACTTCCTTATTTTCCTTATTTGCATTTTTTTCCTGGCAACAGTTTTACTGCAGTGAGATACTGCATCTTGCTTTGTAAGCTACAAAAATTCTGTGATAGTTTGGCACTGCAGATGATGATTGCTCCAGAAGAAGGAGCATGCCAGTACTTGGAACCATTGCTTGAGCTCACCTCCTAGGAATATTATCAACACTCCTTTGATGAACATCTCCACATCCAGAATGTTAATTTGACCTGTGGATTTTGGGTGCTTGGCTGTACTGGTGCTTAATATGTGGGTATAAGAAGCAGCTAATTCTCCCCACATTGGAAAGCTCTCAGCCAAGACCAGATACGGGATAGCCTTGGTGGAATTCAGACAGCCGTGCAACGTTAGCCTTTTTTTTCATATGAAACACAATCCTGAAACAACCTGCATGTAGAAGAATTACAAGGTGTGAGCAAACTAGACTTTGGAAAATTGAAATAGGTGCGTGTGGGATCAAATGCTCTCTCAGTAACCATTCCATGAACAGAGTATTCAGAGAAGTATCTACCTCTATTTTTCTTCATCAAAAAATTTACCTTTTGGCAGAGGAGGGATTTAAATAAGTTTGATTAATCAAAAAAACAATCATCTCTGTTATTTTTGGTACTTGCAGTTGAAACTTAGTTGCTGAACAAAAATTTTTTCTTCCAGACAATAATGTTTGGGATTTTTACTACTTAAGAAATCTGTTTTTTCACAGTTAAACTGAACTCATAAATGCTTCAGGAGCCTGCCTGACCATGGCATGCTTTTTCCCTTGGTAGAAATGGAGGAGCTGGGATATGGGAGTGGGCTTTTCAGACTACTAGTGTCATAGCTGGACATACACATTTTAATGCTGAATTACACTTATGTAGAGGCTTATAGATCAGGTCTTCCTTTGCTACCCCAGCTTCCTTACTTCTTGAGCAGTACATCTGAACAGATCCTGGGCGTCTCTGCATTTCCCTGCATATCTCTTGAGGAAATGCATGGAAAGTTCAGACACAGTGTTGTATGGTTGCTTTGCTTTTCTTTTGGGGACAACATTCCTTTTTCTACTTCCATATGTGCAAAAACTGGAGTTTCAGTCTGTGGGCCACCCACTATCCCTGGTGTACTTTTGGGGAGTCATTGGAGTTACTTTGGAACTTCACTGCCCCCTCCCCTCTCCCAGACACCTCCAAATGGCAGCCAGGACCTGGGGACTAATTTGGGCAAGGAAGAATAGGATTGTCCATCTCAGTCAAACATACATTGGGATGTGGCAGCTGTAATAGATGTTTAGGGTTTTTTAAAAAATTAATTTTTCTTTTCATTTTTAATTAAAATCCCCTTTCTCACTGATGTATTCTTTGTCCCTGTCTCCTTTTATGCCCTTGGCTTTTGGGAAGCAGTCTCACAAAAGATTGGGATTAATGGTTTGGGTGCTGGATTCATTAAACTAATTTAGCGCAGCTGGCTCACTGGGCTGGGTATGTAAAGCACTGGAGATACTTCACTGAAGAAGCCTTGCAGTTGGCCTGCTGCTTTCTTCACGGAAATATGTCATTTTGGCACCTTACCTTATGGCTTCTGGGTTAGTTTTTCACATGAAATAAACATTATTTTCCTTTGGACAAATGAGCCTCGGGCCTGCTTTATCTTCCGAGTAAGGAGGCAGCAGCAGCAGAACACATCTCCAGCGTGGAGGCTGTTGTCTTCCCCTTTCTGCTCGCATCGTGCCCTCTCCTTCCAGAATAAATCACTCTAATAAAACCTTTGTGGAAGGGTGTCCTGCGGGAAACCGTTCAGTAACAGAAAGCAGCTTTTTACAAGAACATGTAGTGACAAAACAAGGGGGAATGTTTCAGTTTAATTAGTTTCAGAAACTGAAACTAATTTCAGTTTAGTTTAGTTTAGTCCCATTCAGTTTCGTTTCAGAAACTGAAAGAGAGTAGGTTTAGATTAGCTATTAGGAGGAAATTCTTTACAGTGAGGATGGCGAAGCTCTGGAACGGGTTGCCCAGAGAAGCTGTCGATGCCCATCCCTGACAGTGCTCTAGGCCATGTTGGATGGGGTCCTGAGCAGCCTGGTCTAGTAGGAAGTGTTGCTGCCTATAGCAGGCGTGCTGGAACCAGGTGATTTTTAAGCTCTCTCCCAGGTTAAACCGCTCCTCGATTCTACGAACGGGTGGCGGCGGGGAGCGGCCGCTGCCCGGGCGGGGCCGGCGGGCGGG
>VYXD01016862.1:2527617-2587972 GCA_013397195.1 Hylia prasina | reverse complement strand
CTGGCCGCGGCCGCCGCCTGGCCCGGCCTCCCCCGCCGCCTTTGTTCCGCGGTCCGGGGCCCAGGCGGATGCGCGGCGGGGCTGCGGGCTGGCTGTGGGGGAAAATCCGGACGCGCTGCGGCCGGTCCTGCTTGGAAAGGCATCGAAAGTGCTTCGTCAGTCGGCCGTGGCACCGCTCCTGCGGCAAGCCCAGCTGTTTGGGAAGTGACCTGGGCGAGGCAGATAGCCGCTCTGAAACAGAACAAGAGCGCCAAAACCCCGGATAAAGGGGAAAAAAAATACCACCCTGAATCGACCTGTAAAAAGCGTCGTTTCTTGGTTAATTAGGGAGTTCCCGTAGCTGACAAACGAAGATGTGGACCTTGCCATGCCATTGTTTAGTTATCAAAGCCTGGTGGCCGTGCTACTGGCGCTCGGAACCGCATCAAATGCTGCATGAAATACTGCAGCCAAACTGAGACTCTGGCTTGAGTGTCTTTGTTATATGCTGCTGTAACTGACTATTTATTTCGAAAATGACCTGTCAACAAATCTGTTGCTAAATAGGCTCTTACTGTCAGAGAATGCAGCCTAATGAGCAGTGACAGAATACAGCTAGGCTTCATCAATAATGCAGGCTTTTACTATTCAACAAACCCCTGCAGTCTGTAAATGGCTACCTGCCTGCCAGCGTGAGCTTGCAAAATTCTACTATTAAGCTCCTGGATCACTACTCCTAATATGCTGGTGGTTCTATTCCTGTATATATCAAATCCTAATAAAGTCGTATTTCATATTGTATTATTTAACATGTCAACAGAAACAGTTTAACATCCTGATAGTTGCTGCACACAGAGAGAAACATCAGGAAGGTTCTTTCATTCACTGTGTTCATTGTGAACTTCAGATGTTGCTTAAAGATGCTTAAAGTCATTAATTTTTGCCTATTTCCAGATTATCCTCCTCTTTCGCCCTGCAAAGTTTGAGGCTTCTTTTTCAGTAGGGTTAATTTTCTCAAAGAGAACAAAAGAAGAGCTGTCTTTATGAATTCATGAAGCAATGTTCAAGGAGATTTAAAGAAAATAATTTAATATTTATGCAGATTATTCCTGCATTTTTTCTGTGCCTGCATCACGAGACTGGTTATCCCTAGTTCAGGTTGGAAGTAATAAAGATAATGGTGATCAGTTATCTCCAGGCTCATGGCATAGATATTGTTATATATGTATGCATAAAAAGAAATTGAGAGACTCATTACATGTTTCAAAAGCCAAATACTAATTTATGATGCACAGAGGCCGTTTCTGTCCATGTCTTCTGGTTTAATAGCAGTTACTTGGGCAGAGTGGATATTGTGAATGACAGCCAAGTGTTCAAACTTAACAGATCTGCAACCTCCAGCAGCATATGGAGAGCTCTGACACTATTGTTATTATTGAAATCTTGTCCATGGACTACATAGCAGAAAGTAGATTATTGGTTACATGTACAATAAAACAGAACCCTTATTTCTGCATAATGAAAGCTACTCTCTGGTATCACCAGCTCCCCAGCCTGCCAGCTGCTTTCATATGGGTTCCTGTGGTCTCGAGTGCTGTGTTGTTCAGGGACCAGGCTTCTGGTGCTTGGGGGCACCAATGCGACAGCCTGAGGCTGTATCTGCTAAGGGCTGAAGGAAATCAGAGCAGGACAGAGTCTGCTATAATGTGTGTGGTCAGAGTGTGTCCCCCAACAGGGAGTAACCTTCTGCACTGTAATCACTGCATTGCAGCAGGACTGCCTGCATCCCCAGCAATTACATCATCTGTGATGCACTGGCTGTGCTAATGCCTGAGTGCTTCCCATGGCTTGGCTTTTTGTTCTGTCAAGAGATTTTCCTTTTTTGTTCAGAGACTTAATTTCCAAATCATTTTCAAAGTAGATGTCTGATAATACAAAGCCACCTTTGAAAGAAAAAGCAGCCGTTTAATGTTCTCACTAAAGTACAGTTGTCCTGGCAACATGTCTCTGCAAATAAGTGCACATTCTGTAGTGCAGATTTCTCTCTCAGAGTGTGAGTTATAATTCACTTACTGTAATGTTTTATAATTTTTATAGCAACCTAAGTCTTAATGGAGTTTTGTTTAAGGACAGTGAACCCATTCTGTATCTGAGAGATATTGCGAAGCTACATTTGACCTAATTTAGTTAATTAAATTGGTGTGGAGCTTAAAGATTACAGAATAGTCTGGTAATAGCAGAAAGTGCTTGAGAAGGAGGGGCAGATGTTAGAAATTAAGTATTTCTTACATACTCTATTTTTTTGCAGAGGATGTGGGAGATGAAGGAGAAGAGGAAAAAGAGTTCATTTCCTACAGTGTCAGCACTGACATTCATTATGGAATAAAGTCAAACAGGTGAATTAGTAAAACAGATCTTAACATTTCTGCTCTTATGTATGTAAAACCTGCACAAGCAGATTTACCTACTTTACCTACAAATTTACCTCCAGTTTACATAGTGTTTTCAGGCAATGTTTTTATTCAAGTGAGACAATAGCTTTTCAAGGCTATTTTTATCAGGCTCTGATAAAAAAGGGTGTGTCGTGAGGCTGAAAGGAATGGACCTAGGACTTTTAGCTCTGGGATTAAAGAAAGTTTTGTTCATTTTGGCATATATGCAGCTGTAACATACACAATTTGGATTCAATATTCTTCAGTTATGTGTGGCTCTTACATATTTGTCACTTATAATGAGGCATATTTGACTCTGAAGCTTTGTAAAATGTGTTTTTTTTAGTGTGCCCGTACTTCATAGTCCTTACTGATAGCTCAGCTTGCTTGGTGAACTGTACAGATGTATTTATTTGGAAGATTTGTATTTAGGTCTCTTAGAAGAAAGACTGTGAAGTATGGTGATACAGATTACCATTTGGCTGTTAAACTTGCAGTCAGATTAAAGCTCTTGTGTCACTTAAGTTTCAAATGGTTGGTTAGTAACTCCCTTCTCTGTTCCATAGCCTGGCGTTCATTAAACGTACAGCAGTGATCGATGCCGACAAACCAGTGTCTTCCCAGCTCAGAGTGCTCACTCTCAGTGAAGATTCCCCATATGAAACATTGCACTCTTTCATTAGCAATGCTGTTGCTCCCTTTTTCAAGTCCTATATCCGAGAATCTGGCAAAGCAGACAGGTAATTCAGTATAAGTACTGCATTTCTGTGCTAATGAGCTAAAGTGAGTGTTCAATGATTAAAAAAAAAAATAACCAACAACAGAGACTCTTCAAGGTGAATCACATGAATTGTTTAAGCACACAGTTGCATATGATGCTGTTGCTGACTCTGGGGAAGCAGTTCAGGTCTGAATGTGTGGTTTTTGGTTTGTCTTCTTATCTGGAAATGTCTGTGCTTTTTCAGGGATGGAGATAAGATGGCTCCTTCAGTTGAGAAAAAGATTGCAGAGCTTGAAATGGGCCTCTTGCATTTGCAACAGAATATTGAAATTCCAGAGATCAGTCTGCCAATTCATGCAACCATTACTAATGTTGCCAAGCAGTGTTATGAACGTGGAGAAAAACCAAAAGTTACAGATTTTGGTGAGAAGGCTGAGGATCCATTGTTCCTTAATCAGTTACAGTCTGGAGTCAACCGCTGGATTAGAGAAATACAAAAGGTAACCAAATAAAGAACAGGGGAATAAAAGTAAATAAGTAATAAGAACTTCTGTGTAGTACTGTATATGTAGCACTGTGTATCTTCTTTACAGTTTAACTGGTAAAATACTGTGCAGGATACTCTGGAGTTCTCAGATCGGGTTTTTGAGTCACCAGAGACGTTGGTCTTAATTAGGCTAAGTCTAATCTAAAATTAGGCTAAGCCTACTTTAAATTTGCAATCTAGTCTAAATTGTTCTACAAATAACCAGGAGTATGACTATGTTATACATACGGTAATAGACTTAAGTAACTGGCAGTAAGCCTGTGAATTTTGTAACTGTTCTTCAGATCTTTACAGTAGATTGGGAGGAACACATCTGATTGGCCTGCTTTGTTATTTGCCCCTGGTGCATCCACAACCAATTCACAGTGGTCGCTCCAGCCCTGTCTTGTAATCTCATACTTCTGCCTGTTACTTTTCAGAAGAACTGCTGTTCTGGTGTTACTCAAAAACCTACTCTGGCTTTTTTGCCTCTATGTGCACACGAAATACCAATTGCTCATGAACAGTGTTGTCTTTTCTTAGTTAAGAGCATAACACATTTATTATCTTGCCTGGCTCATCTGCCTTTAACCCAAATACAGACACTGCTCAGGAAAGCAGGAAGATGACATTTTTAGGCTATTCTGAACATCATTACATGAGGGTCCTAAAACCAACTTTTAGGATCTCTGGTTAAACTTGTCACATGTTGCATGCAGTTCCTACACTTTTCAAAGAATGAGTGCCAAAACTGTCTGAGGTTGGATTATTAAAACCTGGCAGTTGTTGCATGTTTCAATTATATTCAGTTACAGCAAGTTTTTGCAATTGAAACATATAAATTAAATGCATTTCTCTCTCACTTCTCTTTCTCTCTCTTACTTTGAAGGTGACCAAATTAGATCGAGATCCTGCATCAGGCACTGCATTACAGGAGATAAGCTTCTGGTTAAATTTGGAAAGGGCTCTGTACCGCATTCAGGAAAAACGTGAAAGTCCAGAAGTTCTGCTGACTCTGGACATTCTGAAACATGGCAAACGTTTTCATGCAACTGTCAGCTTTGATACTGACACAGGTAAAATACCTCTGCAATAACATTTTTCTCAAATGTCCTACCGAACTTAAATTGTTACAAAACTTGAACATTGTGGAACAAAGAACAGTACTGTTTAGAGGAACCTTGGACTAGTTACAGATAGAGATTTTGGTTAATGAAATGAGAAGTTATATTTAAAATCTTTTCCATTTAGGTCTGAAACAGGCACTGGAAACTGTGAATGACTATAATCCACTGATGAAAGACTTTCCACTGAATGACTTGCTGTCTGCTACAGAGCTGGACAAAATCAGGCAGGCCCTTGTTGCAATATTTACCCATTTGAGAAAAATCAGGAACACAAAATACCCAATCCAAAGGGCATTGCGTTTAGTGGAGGCTATTTCAAGAGATCTGAGCTCTCAGCTGCTTAAAGTGTTGGGAACCAGAAAACTGATGCATGTGGCCTATGAAGAATTTGAAAAGGTGTGTTCATGGTGTTGTGAAACTGGTTGCTGTATTTTTGCGTTGGACAGTGACTTGCAGGAATCATTTAATTTGGAAGCTAAAGTTCCTGTTCTAAAACTTTTTTTAGGTAATGGTGGCATGCTTTGAAGTATTCCAAACCTGGGATGATGAATATGAGAAGCTACAAGTTCTGCTGAGAGATATTGTGAAGAGAAAAAGGGAAGAGAACCTGAAGATGGTGTGGCGCATCAATCCTGCTCACAGGAAGCTCCAGAGTCGTCTTGATCAAATGAGGAAATTCAGGCGTCAGCATGAGCAGCTGAGAGCAGTCATTGTGAGAGTCTTGAGACCTCAGGTAATCTTGGTTGTTACCAAACAGAAAATCTGTGTGGCTTCTTCAAGAGTGTTACTATTACTTGAAGTTACCAACACAAATGTAATGTAACATTCAGTTTCCCTGTTTAGTTTTGAACCCTTTATAATAGGCTTCGCTTTAATTCTGACTTACATTACATAATACACGCTCCTGTTAATAAACTCACCAAGTCTAGACATAACACAGAGGAGATTAATAAGTGTTTAAATCCTTGAATTTGGCTAAACCACAGTGGAAAATGAGATTATGCTGCACAGTAGTGGAAGTTTGTAAAGTAGCTGTGTTGCCCTATTCCTACTGGAAGTTAATTCTGAAGCATGACTGAAAGTTTATCAAGAATTTATCACTGATTGGTAGGGGTTTGTGCAATGTTTTTTAGAACCAACTGCATTTTGCTACTTCCAGGGAAATTTTGAAGTATCCAACTGACTAAACTGTGATTCTAATACAGGTAACAGCTGTTGCCCAGCAAAATCAAGGAGAGGTACCTGAACCACAGGATATGAAAGTAGCAGAAGTCCTTTTTGATGCTGCAGATGCTAATGCAATTGAAGAAGTCAATCTTGCTTATGAGAATGTTAAAGAAGTAGATGGATTAGATGTTTCCAAAGAAGGTACAGAGGCCTGGGAGGCAGCAATGAAGCGCTATGATGAAAGAATTGATAGAGTTGAAACAAGAATAACAGCCCGTTTGAGAGACCAGCTGGGTACAGCAAAGAATGCCAATGAAATGTTCAGAATCTTCTCCCGGTTTAACGCCTTGTTTGTCAGACCTCACATTCGCGGTGCCATTCGTGAATACCAAACCCAATTGATCCAGCGTGTGAAAGATGATATTGAGTCTCTTCATGACAAGTTTAAAGTACAGTACCCACAGAGTCAAGCGTGTAAAATGAGTCACGTTCGTGACTTGCCTCCTGTGTCTGGGTCTATAATTTGGGCAAAACAGATTGACAGGCAGCTCACCGCTTACATGAAGCGTGTGGAAGATGTCCTTGGCAAAGGCTGGGAGAACCATGTGGAAGGTCAGAAGCTAAAGCAGGATGGAGATAGCTTTCGCATGAAGCTCAACACTCAGGAGATCTTTGATGACTGGGCAAGAAAAGTTCAGCAGCGCAACCTCGGTGTGTCTGGTCGCATTTTCACCATCGAAAGCACTCGTGTTCGAGGTCGAACCGGAAACGTCCTGAAACTGAAAGTCAACTTTCTCCCAGAAATAATTACACTTTCAAAAGAAGTCCGAAACCTGAAGTGGCTTGGTTTCCGTGTCCCACTAGCCATTGTCAACAAAGCTCACCAAGCAAACCAGCTGTATCCATTTGCCATTTCTCTCATTGAGAGTGTCCGCACGTACGAGCGAACATGTGAGAAAGTGGAAGAGCGTAATACTATCTCACTGCTGGTCGCTGGCTTGAAGAAAGAGGTGCAGGCTTTGATTGCAGAGGGAATTGCACTCGTGTGGGAATCATACAAACTTGATCCATATGTACAGCGCTTGGCTGAGACTGTCTTCAGTTTCCAGGAAAAGGTTTGTGTTATCTGTCAAAATCTACAAAACTTTTACATTTATAATTCAGTATTGTGTGGTTATCCAAAAAGTTTCATTGGATAGCTGAGAACCAGTTCTGCAGCTCTTGGGTTAAGTAGCTGATTGAGTCAGCACAAAACTGGATACATCTTTTAGTAGTGCTAAAATTGCTATTAGCCGTACTATTTTTATTTGATATTGCTAAAAGCAATGGATTGCTGCATCCAAATAAAGATACATGATTAATCATTACCGAGTAATTATTGTTTCCTTGATCTAACCTGTCAAACTAAACATCCCATTTTTCCTAAACTCTCTTAGGTGGATGATCTGCTCATTATTGAAGAGAAGATAGACCTGGAAGTGAGATCATTGGAAACGTGCATGTACGATCACAAGACTTTCTCCGAAATCTTGAACAGAGTTCAGAAAGCTGTGGATGATTTAAATCTTCATTCATACTCAAATTTGCCAATCTGGGTCAATAAGCTGGATATGGAGGTAGGTTTGAGATCGAGGAGTAGTATATGTTTAGAGGAACTTTTTATTCAGGGGCAAGATATATTTTGATTATTGTCTTTATAGTCATCCAGTGTGACTTTTCTTTATAGTCACACCAGAGACTAAATTCTCATTCCCTGAAAATTTCAGTGCATTTTTGGTATGCAGAAGTTGCAAGACCTGGGATTTTTTTTTTGCTGTTGACTTTTGGGATTAGTCAATTCAAGGAGAGTTTTGTCTTTTGAAGAGAAAAGTTTGATACAATTTGATGGCCTAGAGGGTGCTGGTGAGCAAGGTAGATAAAGGGTGGTGGAAATTTGCTATCCTGGTAGCAAAGACTTGTTGCCATCATATTGTTTGCTTCTGCCTGTTAAGTTTCAGGTTATTGGTCACTAGGCCAACTTCAATATGGTTGAAATTGTTTAATTACACTGAAGTCCATGAGGACCAGGAGTTATATTTAGTGGAAATTTACCAAAACTCCTAAACCTCTTTAATCATGGAATGGTTTAGTTTGCTAGAGACCTTAAAGATCATCTGGTTGCAGCCCCCATGCCATGGGCAGTGATTCTGTAGCTCAGAGCTCCATCCAGCTTGATCTGGAACACTTCCAGAGATGAGACATCCATAACTTCTCTGGGCAACATGTTCCAGTGCCTCACCGCTCTAATACCTAATCTGAACCTCCTTTCTTTCAATTCAAAGCCATTATTCCCTGTCTTATGGCTACAAGCCCTAATAAACATTCCTTCCAATTCTTGTAAGCCCCTTCTCGTGCTAGAATGGCTCAGTAAAAGTGCACTTGGTTCTTTGAGGGGCTGTGCTGCCTGTCAGAATGTATTGGTAGTGGAGATCTTCATGCAGTGGATATGCAGGTTTTTCCTCCAATGTGCCTCATTTTCTTTAGATTGAAAGAATCCTGGGTGTTCGTTTGCAAGCTGGACTGAGGGCCTGGACTCAAGTTCTTCTGGGACAAGCAGATGACAAAGCAGAAGTTGACATGGATACAGATGCTCCTCAAGTGAGCCATAAGCCTGGTGGTGAACCCAAGATCAAAGTAAGTTTTCCTGTGGTTTTTTTTTGCATTAGATTTTTTTGATTGGTTAGTTTTTTTCCTTGTTGTCTGTTAACTAATGCAGAAATTATTTCTGAGGCTTATGTGAGAGATAAATATTTCTTCTGCATCTGTTTTTGGAGAAATATTTTCTTCTTTCCATTTAAGTGCAAGTTGATTTTTGAAAAGTGCTTATTGAAGTCTAGAATTAATGTGTATATTAATGTCAGTATCTGCCAGTAAAACTGGGTGTTCTTACTGTTTCTGCAGAACATTGTACATGAACTAAGAATAACCAACCAGGTGATATACTTGAATCCACCAATTGAAGACTGTAGATACAAACTTTACCAAGAAATGTTTTCTTGGAAAATGGTAATCCTGTCACTGCCAAGAATTCAAAGTCAGAGATATCAGGTAAGTGTAATGAAGCGGTATCTTAAGTCTGAGCAATTGCTTTCACTTAGTAATTAACTGTCCTCAATATATTAGTTTGTTGATCTAAAACCAAACCTGAGTGCCCTGGAACTTCATGTATATCAGAAGTATAACTGTGGTTCTTAGGTTGGAGTGCATTATGAGCTGTCTGAGGAGGAGAAATTCTATCGCAATGCATTGACAAGGATGCCTGATGGCCCTGCAGCTCTGGAGGAGTCATACTCAGCTGTCATGGGAATTGTCACTGAAGTGGAGCAGTATGTCAAGGTAGGAGGCTGAAAGGGTATAATGGAACAGCTAAAATGAACATGGACTTTCAGTTTTCCTGGGGGCTGGAGGGAAACACATCCTTTGTAATATACTGATGAAGTTCTGAACGTTGTGAAATACCTCCGTTAGGTTTGGCTGCAGTACCAGTGTCTGTGGGATATGCAGGCTGAAAATATATACAATCGTCTTGGAGAAGACCTGAATAAGTGGCAGGCCCTCTTGGTTCAGATAAGAAAGGCAAGAGGAACATTTGACAATGCAGAAACCAGAAAGGAGTTTGGACCTGTTGTCATAGACTATGGCAAGGTAAGAAACTGTAATTATTTGTTGTGATAAATGCATTGAATTTCAGAATAGGTGTATAACAGAAAATAGAAAGGGTGACAAATTACTGTTATGTAACTTTATTCACTTGTAGGTACAATCAAAGGTGAACTTGAAGTATGACTCTTGGCACAAGGAAGTGCTCAGCAAATTTGGCCAAATGCTTGGTCAGAATATGACAGAGTTTCATTCACAAATTTCTAAGGTAAGAAAAGTCTTAATTCCAGTTTTTCACTTTCAGATCAACTGTTGTAGAATGCTAAAACACTCGTTTGTGTCCTTAACAGTCTCGTCAAGAGCTGGAGCAGCATTCTGTGGACACTGCTAGCACATCAGATGCTGTGACGTTCATCACATACGTGCAGTCCTTGAAACGTAAAATCAAACAGTTTGAAAAGCAAGTTGAGGTAGGTTTGTTGTCTTTTGCTAATGATTCTGACTTGTGGAAATGTCAGGCTTAGCTCATAAAATGCAGCTTCATCATAATCATAAAATGATACTCAAGTTCTCTTAAAAACAGACTCAAAGTTCATATTCTTAAAAATCCTGTGAGCTCTCTAGTGAGCATTTATTAAAGCATGTTTATTTAGCCTTGCAGCTTAAGTTTTGTTTTTTTAACTTTAAACCACTGTGTCTTGTAGCTTTATCGCAATGGTCAGCGCTTGCTGGAGAAACAAAGGTTCCAGTTTCCTTCCTCTTGGCTGTACATTGACAACATCGAAGGAGAATGGGGTGCCTTTAATGACATTATGCGTAGGAAAGATTCTGCCATTCAACAGCAAGTAGCCAATCTGCAGATGAAAATAGTTCAAGAGGATCGAGCAGTGGAGAGCCGAACAACTGACTTGCTGACAGACTGGGAGAAAACAAAGCCTGTGACAGTAAGTAGTTATGGTTAATATTCAGTGAGTGAGGTAGATTTTCTGCATTAAGTAAGAAGTAAGGAGTTTGTTGTGTACGCTTTTTTTGCAGTTTTTCATTCTAGGGGATAGTAAAAGTCTTTTTAAGGGTTCTGTAATAACCTGTCAGTGTGTTGATTTTTGGCAATAGTTGCAGAGGGAAATTTACCCATAAAACATAGGCTTCTGTTAGGTGCAGAGCAGTAAATTACTTCATTGACTACGGGAGCTTTGTCTGAAACAAATATATGTCAGGGGTATGCATATAGGAGGATTCAGAAGCAAGCCCCTTTTTGCTTTTTTTTTTCTGAAGTGCTTTTTAGTAAGGCAAAAAACTGCATGTAAAAATTAAATGAGACTTATTGTGGACTAGTAAGTTGTCTTATTGTCGTCAAAACGGAAATCTAAAACAGACAAACCAACATTTATATTTAGTCCCCACTTTTAACTTGCCTTCATCCTAACTGTAGAATTAGTGGATTAATGTATCTCATGCAAACTGTAGGGAAATCTGCGTCCAGAAGAGGCTCTTCAAGCTCTTACCATTTACGAAGGAAAATTCGGCAGGCTGAAGGATGACCGTGAGAAGTGTGCAAAGGCCAAGGAAGCTCTGGAACTTACAGATACTGGACTGCTCAGTGGCAGTGAAGAGCGCGTCCAGGTACAACCTGCTCACACCTTCTTGCCAGTTTTGGATAAAAATGTTTCAGTTCCATCATTTTCTCCCTCAGGAGAGTGATTTGTAATGTATGCTCTACTAATATCAGGACAGAATCTCCACACTGACTCACTTCTAGCCTTCAGAGCTTGTTTGTGATCTCTTCCTTGACTATCTTATTCTTTTGAAACTGTTACGTGAGCCGAGATGGAAAATTTCATCTTAGTCACTTGCTATTGCAGTTCTGTTGAACTGGCAAACTATCCAAAGGTTTTTGATGGATTAGAAGTATTTTGTTCAAGTTACCCATGCTATTGACTTTGAAGAAATTAGGAATAACTGCTGATGTTTGATACATTTTTTATTACAGGTAGCCCTTGAAGAGCTGCAGGATCTCAAAGGTGTCTGGTCTGAGCTCTCTAAAGTCTGGGAACAAATTGATCAAATGAAAGAACAACCCTGGGTCTCAGTGCAGCCTCGCAAGGTATTTCACTTTTGTGCACACGAACAATGTAACTGCCACAAGTATATGCAAATTAGAAATTAGACATCTTGAGACAGACATCCTCTGTTGTCAGTCTGGATCATTTTCAGTGTTTGGGTACCTTGTGAGCATGTTTCTTCTGAAGCTAAGCTAAAAAATATTCACACGATTGTCATAATTGAAGTAATCTTATGGGGAATTCATGCAGTTTCCATTTGAGATTGGACTGCATCTACAGAGAATAAACTGCTGTTTTTAAATAGACTGTTGGACCTCATTAGAGAAACTTCATTATACAGTTGGGTAAACAGCATTGATTTTAGTTCAGTGCTCAGGAGGTAAAGAGCAGAAAGAACACTAACCTGTAAACTAACTGCCAGTGACAAGACTGCATCATAAATCTCAATCAGACCAATAAAACTACATTCTCAACTGTAGAGTAACCACACCTTAAGCAAGTACGGGTAACACTTAAAAGAGCTGTCCTGTTGCTAATGTCTCATTGGAGTGAGTTTTCAGTAACAAATGTATACACAACTTGTATAGTTATGTGCACATCACTTGTTGAGAAAGATTTCATTGCTTTTATGTTTCTGACAGCTTCGACAAAACTTGGATGGTCTGCTGAACCAGCTGAAAAACTTCCCTGCCCGTTTGCGGCAGTATGCCTCCTATGAGTACGTTCAGAGACTTCTGAAGGGCTACATGAAGGTAAATTGCACACATTTCTAAAACACGTGGTTTATATTCAAGTTCAAGGATGTAACTTGTTTTCTTTTTTTCTGCAGATAAACATGTTAGTTATTGAACTGAAATCCGAGGCACTTAAAGACCGACACTGGAAACAACTGATGAAGAGGCTTCATGTTAACTGGGTTGTCTCAGAATTGACCCTGGGCCAGATCTGGGACGTCGATTTACAGAGAAATGAAGCAATCGTCAAAGATGTTCTGCTTGTGGCTCAGGGAGAGATGGCTTTGGAAGAGTTCTTGAAACAGGCTAGTATTAGCTCTTGTATGTATGCATGTAATAGCAATTCTGAGGGTGGCTGTTAAGTGGCTACTTGTGTAGTAAACTAAGCTGTTTCAACAAGTGCCTAGATTCCATGGTTTGCTCTGTTTTGGGGAACAGTTTAAAGCTATGTAAACTTCCTCTGATGAAACTTGCATTATTTGGGACAAGCAGTTCTTGGTTGTGACTACAAAGATCCCACCTTGAACTGATCATAGTCTCAGTATTTTAACACAAGCTTGAGTGTAAAGCCAGAATCTCCAGGATAAAAAAATAGTTTCTGATTACTGTAATACATTTCTACTTTGTAACTATGTTGGAGCAGAAATGATTTATGTCATATCTTAAACATATTTTTCTTCAGATAAGAGAAGTGTGGAACACCTATGAACTGGACTTGGTCAATTACCAGAACAAATGTCGTTTGATTCGTGGATGGGATGACCTTTTCAACAAAGTCAAGGAGCACATTAACAGCGTGTCTGCTATGAAACTGTCACCATACTACAAGGTAAAATGGAAAACAAAGCTAAAGAATTTTTGTTGATTTCTGCCTTCCCCTTCTGTTTATACTTCTGTCAGCAAGGACTATATTCACTGTTTAAAACTGACAGACTGTTAATATGTATGCATACTTTGTAACTCTCAAAAAACTGTTTCCTCTAATAATTATTAGTAGTCAAACACTTGATAATGTTAAAATAAATATTAATGCAGTATTTAAACTTCAGGTGTTTGAGGAAGATGCTCTTAGCTGGGAAGATAAGCTGAACCGTATCATGGCACTCTTTGATGTCTGGATAGATGTCCAAAGGCGCTGGGTCTACCTGGAGGGTATCTTTACTGGCAGTGCAGACATCAAGCACTTGCTGCCTGTGGAGACTCAGCGGTTCCAGAGGTAACTTTTTAATTTTGTTCTTTTCTTGCCTCCCTTGGGGCACCATGTGGGCAGGCCTGAAACTTCATGATTCACTGTAGCACTCTCTGAGTTAAAATGCCAACTGCATTCTTAACTGGTCCAGCTGGATTACACCGACTGTAGATACAAGTTCATCAAGCAAAGAGGTATAACTATGGCAGACTGTTTATAGTAAATGGGCTGATGTACAGTTTTTAGGAAATGATTTGGACTCAGGTGGTTTTCCTTGCTAGTCACTGTCAGTTACTTCAAGGGTTTTTCTGGCATTGTGGTTGCAACAAACAGGCCGATTTCTATTGCTGCAGCCTTTAACCTCACCCTTTAAACATTATTTACTTCATCTTTTTTAAGTTGGTCTGATCATATTTACTCATTCCACACACTTACAGTCAAAGAATCAGATTTTTGCATCTCTTCAGGAAGTGAAGAAAAGTAGACCTGCTCTGGACTTGGTAGATTGAACATTACAAAGAAGTTAGATTTTGTTGTGGGCTTGAGGTAGATAAAGAGGAATTTGGGGAGTTTAAGCTTGTGTTCCCTAGAGCTGCTGCAACTCTTAGAGATGTGGTGCTCTTTTAGAGACAAGTAACTTTGGTGTCCTGAAGGCCTGTGGTTAAAACACACTAATGTATTGTGTTATTTCACTTGCAGCATCAGCACTGAATTTTTGGCGCTCATGAAAAAGGTTTCCAAATCTCCACTTGTGATGGATGTTCTTAACATTCAAGGTGTGCAGAGATCATTAGAGAGACTGGCAGACTTACTTGGGAAGATACAGAAAGCACTGGGAGAATACTTGGAAAGGGAGAGGTCCTCTTTCCCTCGGTAAGCAGTTGACTCCTGAAGTAATCTGATGTTTCTGTACAGGAACTGGTGTACTGCTCTGTAAAGGCTGTGCCAATTCTTCTGTGGTACACATACATGAGATGTTATGACCATTTAAATATATATTGTCTATATACAGAATTCAGTTACAGCTACTTCTCCAGAAGTGGGGCTGAAACTTACTTTTACTTGCTTGTCTGTGGCTGGTTGCAGGATTTGGATATTACCTAAAGAACCATTGCAGCTGATGTCTGTAAACTGAAGAGGTTCTTCTGCCATTTGATTGAAAGACAATGTCTAAATTGTCACAGTCCAGTATTTAGGTCATTGATTTGGACTTAGCTGTAGTCTTCCACTAGTTTGTCAGTTAGGATGAGAAAATAAGAGTGAGGGAGATACTGAGTGGGAGCTCTTCCTGGCTGATAGACAATTCAAGCCCAAACTTTACTGTGGGTATTTCAGAAATGGATAAGTAAAGAAAATATTCCACTCTATGGAGTATGTATACACTTCCGTATGGCACAGACCACATGAACTTAATGGTAGCATGAGGTATAACTGCTAGCAAATTTATGGTTCATGCACTCCTGCAGTGTTAATGTCAACCCGTATAGTGGCCATGGATGAGGCATAAACTGTAAATTAAAAGTGATAATTGGAGTTCTGATATAGATCTGATTTTATGTGATTAATAGGTTCTACTTTGTTGGTGATGAAGACTTGCTCGAAATCATTGGAAACAGCAAAAATGTCGCAAAGTTGCAGAAACACTTCAAGAAAATGTTTGCTGGAGTTTCTAGCATCATTCTCAATGAAGACAATTCTGTGGTTCTTGGGATATCCTCACGTGAAGGAGAGGAGGTATAGCTGCAATACTTCTTTCTAAATAAAATTCGGAAAATAAGTGAATGTGGGCTGACTTAAACCTTAAATTCTTGCAGGTGCTGTTCAAAACACCCGTCTCCATCACAGAACATCCCAAGATCAATGAGTGGCTCACTCTTGTTGAAAAAGAAATGAGAGTGACTCTTGCTAAATTGCTTGCAGAGTCTGTTACTGAAGTAGAAATCTTTGGAAAAGCAACTTCAATTGATCCAGCAGTCTACATCTCTTGGATTGACAAATACCAGGTATTATATTGGAGCGCTTAAGTATACTGCAGCTTGGTTACTTCAGCAAGGAAAACAATCTGACGAGGGTTTTTTTTACACAGGCTCAGCTTGTTGTGCTGTCAGCCCAGATTGCTTGGTCTGAGAATGTGGAGTCAGCCCTCAATGGTGGAGGTGGAGACAACAGTCCTCTCCAGTCTGTGCTAGCCAATGTGGAGGTCACACTCAATGTCCTGGCAGACTCTGTGCTGATGGAGCAGCCACCCCTTCGCAGAAGGAAACTGGAGCACTTGGTGAGTAAGAACCTCCTTTCATCATCAGGGTTTACAGTGAGCATTTTTAAATTTTAATGAAAAGATTGATCAGTCTAAGGCTTACTATTCCTCCAGGAAAAGATTTTGTGTGATTTAAGCCATTACGTTAAGGCCTGATCCTTATTGTAGGTGGTGATAATTTTTCACTCAAGTCAGCTTAATGCATGATACCATATTATAGGCTATCTCAGTGAATTGATCTTCAAACTGGATCTTCCAGGTGTGGAAGTTATTGATTTTTTTTCATTCAAATGTGAAATATGTTATTAAGTTGCTTCTTGTTGAAATTATAATATGCTTTTCTTTGTAGATAGGGATTGGAGGTAGGGGGGGAATTAAAATCATCCTAGGTTATTTCTAGAGGGAAATAGCTGGTTTCTGGCAAGTAAAATACTGAGTTCAGTAATGTAATGGATTAACAGGCTAACTGAGCCAAAATGCTTTGCTGTAAACTAGGAAAGTCATTAAGAGCAGGAGGCAACATTGTTAGTTTTGGCTTTGTAGCAACAGATTTTAAATCAGAGACTGGTTTTAGGTCATGATTTCTAAGTGATGGCAATTCACTGTGTTAATCTGAGAAGCTGTAGGATTCCTGTTTTTATTAGCCTGTCTTTATTGGCTTGTATCGTGGTCTTAAGGAGTTGCTTCATTCTCCAGATCACTGAGTTGGTGCACCAGAGGGATGTTACAAGATCACTGATCAAAAGCAAGATCGACAACTCCAAATCCTTCGAGTGGCTCAGCCAAATGCGGTTCTACTTCGACCCAAAGCAGACAGATGTGTTGCAACAGCTCTCCATTCAGATGGCAAATGCCAAATTCAACTATGGTTTTGAGTACCTTGGGGTTCAGGATAAGCTGGTACAGACTCCTCTCACTGACCGCTGCTACCTAACCATGACACAGGCCTTGGAGGCAAGACTTGGAGGATCACCATTTGGTAAGTTTGTGAGACAAGTGTATAAATTCTAATCTTCTCTAATAAATATGAGAATGAGTGGTTTATGTCACTTAAAGAATCACCAGTGAGGTATCAGCAAAGGCAGGTTTAATAAGAATTTGTAAAAGCACAACAAATTCTGTGGCAAGGTTCATTCTGTTACTTACTATGTAGTTAAAGCACAGAAGGAAAAATCTGATTAAAAAAATCTAGAATGGTTTATGTGGAGACTGGGGATGCAGAAGAATAAGCAGGGATAACAGTAAGGGATGCAAAGGGGTAAGGGAGACTACTGTTGGGTCACAAGGGTCAGAGTGGACTCCCTTGTGAAACTTAGCTGCAGACTGGATCAAGTTTAGGTCTAAAGGATTTAGCAACATTTAATTACCTAATCAGTACAATAATAGCAGTACTTGAACAACTGATTAATTTAAAACAAAATGATTCAGTAGGATTTTCTATAAGCACAGCAGTAACTTGACAAAAAGTTTAGCTTAATTATAGACCTGATTTGGCAACACTGATAAGGCACACAGACATGAAGTATGTACAAAGGTATATGTATGGAAAATTCCCCTTGAAATCAGTGAAATATGTCAGATGCCTTTGCAGCTCTCCAGAAATGAAGGGTTCGGTCTCAAGGAGTGGGGGATATCAGTCCAGGTTCAGTTGTCAGCTTTCAATGGCAATCCTCCATTGCAAATTGGAGAGATCATGAGCTCCAAGAGGCATCCCATAGGAGGGAGATCTTGGCCACAGCCTGCTGCAGTCCAGGAGATCTCAAAGGGTCTCAGGACCACTGTTTATAGAGTTGCAGAACTACTGATTTTGGTCATCAGTAAATTTCCATCCTGGCCACAATCCTAGTTGGACGGTTACGGGAACATTCCTTGAAAAGTCCAACAACACAAATATTATTCTACTTGCTCTGTTGTTCAGACAGAAAAAATAAAAGTCTCAAGGCTATTAAGCAGAAAACAGGAGCTCGTTAGACAACAGAAGCTGTGGGAGCAGACAGGGTGTCTGATTAGCTCAAGGGGAGCTAACTGGTGCTGTTAAATTAGGCCAAGGCCTAACAAGCATTCCTGAGACTGTAGTGTGGCCTGGGATGGGGTTTGGGGGTGGACTGGGGAAAGGATGTGCACCCCACAATACGATGTTAATGTGAACATGCAGAACACTTACAACTAAGATACCAAAGAACAAAATGGTCTTTTGGAGGAAGTCAAAACAGTTTTAGGTTTTGTTGAACCCTCTTGAACAGGCACCTTCAGAATCCACATGCTGGCAGAGATTGCCCAAGTCGGCAGTGGTATTCAGATGACAAACTCTAAAGCATGTCCATCCCATTTCAAAAATAGGTCCTGCTGGTACTGGTAAAACAGAATCTGTTAAAGCTCTTGGACATCAGCTTGGCCGCTTTGTGTTGGTTTTCAACTGCGATGAAACATTTGACTTCCAGGTAAGATGTTTGATTAAAACAATGTAGTCTTTATTAACCAGCAGTAGGAATCTCTTCAGAGCCCTGAAACAGCCAACAGTGTTTTTTTCAAGATGATTATGTGTAAACCCTAACTGAGCTGGTATCTGTGGGTCATATAGAACCTCTGTAACAACAAGAAAAAAAATGCCTAAAGCAGAAATGGGATGGAACATTGCTAGAGCAGAGGTTCTGGGTTTTTGAACAGGGAATTCTGTAACAGCAGATGGAGGGAAAGGACGAGGAACTACAGAGGAAGGGGGTTAAGACAGGCTTTAGGAAAGTATCTTAAACTATGTAGTTTGCATTGATAGTACTGGTTTAATGAGGAACAGATGAGAGTGTGAGATGACTGAAGTAGCTGTGCGATTACCAAATTATCCTTTACAACACAGCTGTGCAGCTTACCTCAGCATGTGAAGAATTCTTCAAAACGAAAAAAAATTATCCAGATATTTGAAGATTAATGACATCATCAAACTGAGAACCAGATGAAATGTCTCTGTAAACTGTAACACAGTAAATTATCATCAAATGAAAACTTTGGTCAAGTGTATAGATAAAAAAAATATAATACATGGACAACGAATCACTAAATTTTATGGACTCTGCCATGTTGCCCATGTGTGGGGTTTTTTTTCTGTACAGGTCTATTTTGACCAGATCAGGATTCCATTTAGCCAGCATTTGGCTTGTAGGGGTGACTGTAAGAAAATGCCTAGAAAGTATTAATATCACAGATAATGTGATCCTTCCTTGCCCCAGCTCCCTTCCTACCTCTGACAGTTAAGACGATCAGGATGTCCCAGGGGAAGTGTGTTACTTTGTTCATGCTCCAGTGAACCTTTCTTCATGTTCCATTTCTCCTCTTAAATCCACTTGCACACTTGGTTCTATAACATCTTTACCAAATTGTTCCACTGTGCACTATTACTAGGCACTTCATGAAAGGGCAGCACTTTTTTGTCTTTTTTTAATGATTCCCAAGTTCTTGTAGTAGAAAAGAGAGTGAATAATTGATACCTGTTCATCTGAAACTGGTAGATTCTAGACCTCCATCATGTTCCCTCATTTTGCCTTCTACAGAATCTTACTTAAAGGTTGTTTTTTATGTAGAAAGGTTATCATACTCTGGCCATCCAATTTGCTCTTTTGAAATGTTTTGTAATTCTTATACCCTCCTTGAGATAAAGGACTAGAATTGCACCTGACGTTAATGGTATCAGCAAACAAAACAATACACAGCGGACTTAGTTTGCCTGTTTTGGAACAGACTGCAGTACAGTGTGGAGGAGTGAGGAGCTATGATTGTCTTCTGTGGTTCTGTGAAGCAGTGAAAGCTGAACTTCAGAACCCTTTCATAACTCTTACAATACTACAAATCCAGTAACCTACAAATAAACACAGCTTCTTCCTGCCTTGGATGCATCATATAAAGTGCTCTTCTCTGCTCCTTTTGCTGATGCCATTGAGTGAATTGTCCCCCCTCCCTGCAGGCAATGGGACGCATCTTTGTGGGACTTTGCCAAGTGGGCGCGTGGGGCTGCTTTGATGAGTTCAACAGACTGGAGGAGCGAATGCTCTCTGCAGTTTCACAGCAAGTTCAGTGCATCCAGGAAGCCTTGCGAGAGCATTCCAACCCCAACTATGATAAGAGTATGTAATTCTTTTATAACATCCTTCATGCTGTTTTGTTTCTCAGCTACATTTCCTGCAAATAATGCAAGGATGAAGCTACTTTATGTTAAAACTTAAATATTTGATATAACTTATTACTGTAGGAAACTAAAATAGAAGAATGTATGACTTCAGTTCTCAGAGCGATGGATCACTGGCTGAGGTATAACTAAATGCACTCTCTTTTCAGCTGCAACACCCATTACCTGTGAGCTGCTGAACAAACAAGTCAAAGTGAGCCCTGACATGGCTATCTTCATCACCATGAATCCTGGCTATGCAGGCAGATCTAATCTGCCTGACAATTTGAAGAAGTTGTTCCGTAGCTTGGCAATGACAAAACCAGACCGTCAGTTGATTGCCCAGGTCATGCTGTACTCCCAAGGTTTCCGTACTGCTGAAGTTCTTGCCAACAAGATAGTACCGTTCTTCAAGTGAGTAACAAGTTTGGCTCCAGTCAGTAACAGCAGAACTTATTGTTCAAAGCTGTAATATTCTTTGCAACTCACTAAGCACATTGTGCAGCAATCATTTCAAGCAATAATTTCAAGTAAAGAACGGCATTTACTGAGTGTTATGTTGGTTCACACTGAGAATCAAATTGTATTTTATTTCTTTTGCTTCTTAGGCTTTGTGATGAACAGCTGTCCTCCCAAAGTCACTATGATTTTGGCCTGAGAGCACTGAAGAGTGTGCTGGTTAGTGCAGGTAATGTGAAGCGGGAGAGGATTCAGAAGATAAAGCGGGAGAAGGAAGAGCGTGGTGAAGTTGTTGATGAGGGAGAAATCGCTGAGAACTTGCCAGAGCAAGAGGTAACATGTGTACAAAGTTCTTCTGTGATAGAGGATGTGCAATAAACAAAGTAACCCTTCAGTGTTTACCATTTAGTATTAAGCCATGTGAACAAAATGATGTTACTTACCAAAGGTAATTTGATAGCTTAAAAGCACCATGACTCTTAACTCCCTGAATCATAGTGAAAAACTCATTCATATGAGGTGGTGCATTTAGGGCACTTATTGCTGCAAGTATTCCTTGTCAAACACGTTTGGTAAAGTGAACTTAACAAAAAATTCTTTAATGAAATGTGACTCTGTCTCTGCAGATCCTGATCCAAAGTGTGTGTGAAACTATGGTACCAAAACTGGTTGCAGAAGACATTCCACTGCTGTTCAGTCTCCTTTCTGATGTATTCCCTGGAGTACAGTATCACCGTGGAGAGATGACAGCCTTGAGAGAGGAGCTTAAGAAAGTGTGTCAGGAAATGTACCTCACCTATGGTGATGGAGAAGAAGTTGGTGGCATGTGGGTTGAAAAGGTAAAATATAAAACTGAAAATGTGGAATTGAAGTTTATGTATAAGACTAAATTTCATTTTATATTGTGAAAAGTCAAAAGCTTTTAAATTTTTCTCTTCTTAAACAAACAATGCCTAAAAGCTTAGAATAACTGCTGAAGTTAATTGGTACATTATTTCTTGTGTCACAGGTTCTTCAGCTGTATCAGATTACACAGATAAATCATGGTTTGATGATGGTTGGCCCCTCTGGAAGTGGAAAGAGCATGGCCTGGAGAGTACTTCTGAAGGCCCTTGAACGGCTGGAGGGTGTAGAAGGTGTTGCTCACATTATAGATCCAAAAGCAATTAGCAAAGATCACCTCTATGGTACTTTGGATCCAAATACCAGAGAATGGACAGATGGCTTGTTTACACATGTCCTGAGAAAGTAAGTCTTTAATAGCACAAATAAAAAATGGCTGGTACATTTGTGCCTAGGGTAATTTCACCTTACCAAGTCTTAATTCTCTACTTCAATGAATATTTCCTTTAATATAGAATCATAGACAATGTGAGAGGTGAACTACAAAAACGTCAGTGGATTATCTTTGATGGTGATGTAGACCCTGAATGGGTTGAGAACTTGAATTCTGTTCTGGATGACAACAAACTTCTGACTCTGCCAAATGGAGAACGTCTCAGCCTCCCACCAAATGTAATGTTACTTTTTTTACATTGTGTTTATGTGCTGTATATAAGCTTGTTGGTTTAACTCAATGTGTACTAGTGTTGTGCCTCTTTCTCATCACAAGCAAAGTAATACTGAGTTCAGATTGTAGTTTGCTAGAGTAAAGAGTTTTTATGGAAATATTTTATGTTACACTTACTCTCATCCTGTAAGACAAAATGCGAATTATGTAAGTCTTACAGTAAATGTCAATAATTACGAATTTACCTTAGGACAGTATAATGCTGATGTTGATTATTCAGCATCTAAATGCAAATTTGCATATTTTAAAAGGTCTCTGTTTTTTCAGGGAAAGGGTTATTCTGTTGTTTTAATCTTGATTGGTTGTATTTACTCCTAAGTGTTGTTCTAAATTTCTGTTTTTCAGGTGCGTATCATGTTTGAAGTACAGGATCTGAAATATGCCACTTTGGCTACCGTGTCAAGGTGTGGTATGGTCTGGTTCAGTGAGGATGTTCTCAGTACAGACATGATATTCAATAACTTCCTGGCCAGACTAAGAAGCATTCCTCTGGATGAAGGTGAGGAGGAAGCTCAGCGCAGGCGAAAGGGCAAAGAAGATGAAGGAGAAGAAGCAGCATCCCCAATGTTACAGGTATAACTTAGATTACATTATGGGATAAAGTGGTAAAAATGCTTGTATCACAAGTACACCATATGTAGAATTTATGACAGCGTATCATAGAAAAGCCTACTTCCTCTTTACTTTTTTTTTCCCCTGTACTTTTTTTAAATATGTGAAGTATTTCAAACCTTAAACAAAATCTTCCTGCCTGGTAGTCAAATGAGAAGCAAATGCTCAGAGCAGTGTTTATCTCCCCCCAACAGATTCAGAGAGATGCTGCAACAATAATGCAGCCATATTTCACATCCAATGGCCTGGTGACCAAGGCTCTGGAGCACGCTTTCAAGCTGGAGCACATTATGGACCTCACCCGCCTGCGCTGCCTTGGCTCTCTGTTCTCCATGCTGCACCAAGCGTGCCGCAACGTGGCCCAGTACAACGCCAACCATCCCGACTTCCCCATGCAGATAGACCAGCTGGAGCGTTACATCCAGGTACGTGCAATCTGCTGTTAGGTGACTCCTGTGCGTGCCTAGATTTGAGTTACTCACTGAGCTTTGTTCCATTACTCTAAAACCGATATCTGCTGTTGTTGCTTCTTACAGAGGTACCTGGTCTATGCAATATTGTGGTCTCTTTCTGGAGACAGCCGTTTGAAAATGAGAGCGGAGCTGGGAGAATACATTAGGAGAATCACCACTGTGCCACTGCCAACTGCACCCAACATACCTATAATTGACTATGAGGTAAACCTGCCTTGTGCTAGAAATGTTGCTGTTTCATTTTCTTAAAAGCGTGCTTTGCACTGGGGGCAAACCTGGAGAATAAACTGCTAGACTATCTTAAATTTTAGAGTTTCACGCTTCAGCAAACACATCAAATCAACACTTATTTAAAATGTGTTTAAATAAACACATCAAATTTGATGTCACTTAAAAAATAAATTTGACTAAGGTTGAGCTGGATCCCTCTTCTAAATTGTCTAATCATGTTTTTGTGCTTCTAGGTGTCCATTACAGGTGAATGGGTGCCATGGCAATCCAAAGTTCCTCAGATTGAAGTTGAAACACACAAAGTTGCAGCTCCTGATGTTGTAGTGCCAACCCTAGATACAGTTCGCCATGAAGCATTGCTGTACACTTGGCTGGCAGAACACAAACCTCTGGTGCTCTGTGGCCCACCAGGTTCTGGAAAGACCATGACCCTCTTCAGTGCTCTCAGAGCTCTGCCTGATATGGAGGTACACAAGAGAGTTGCGTGTGTGTGTGTGTGCGCACATGGGTGTGTGAATTACAGAGTAGTAGCAAGTCTTTAATCTTCTTAAGAGTAAAGATAGCATGGAATTTATTTCCTAGCCAGAACCCAGTGATAGCTTCACCTCAGTCAGTCGTGTATATATAGCAAAAAGTAAAAATCACATTGAGGAGAATATAAATTCATTTCTTATCTTTAGCCTGAAGCTGCTTTCTTCCTTTGTCATTTCAGTACCAGAGGAGCATTTCCTGCATTCAGTGTTCAGTTAAGAACCTGTGCAAATGTTTGAGAGTAGCTCTCAGCCTTCTGTGTTTAGGTGGAGTGACAGTTACATGAGGCTGTGATGTTCAAAATACAGGGTTGGGAAAGAAGCATTGCTGCATGGTAAATGGGCAACCTGCAGTGGGAAGCAAAGAGTATCTAGGCTGTATATGGCTGTATATATGTGGTAATATACCTGTAACATGGATGGTATATGTACTTCCATTGTGAACAGCTGAACATACCTGTTTTCAGGACTCCTGGTACACTTTTCAGTCCTTAGTGTATTTTAAATTTCTTTCACTCTTTTCTTTTTAAGGTGGTTGGACTCAACTTTTCAAGTGCTACCACTCCAGAACTGCTGTTGAAAACTTTTGATCACTACTGTGAATACAGGCGTACCCCTAATGGAGTGGTGCTGGCTCCTGTGCAGTTAGGAAAGTGGCTGGGGCTGTTCTGTGATGAAATCAACTTGCCAGATATGGATAAGTATGGCACACAGAGAGTCATATCCTTCATTAGACAGGTTTGTTTTTTTCTTTGTAATCAGCTGTGTCACAACAGTAACTTATAGGGAAATGAAATGTTCCACTGATTTGATTTGATTTTATTTTTATGTTCTTGTTCCAGATGGTGGAACATGGAGGATTCTACCGTACATCTGACCAGACGTGGGTGAAACTGGAGAGAATTCAGTTTGTTGGTGCATGTAATCCACCTACTGATCCTGGAAGAAAACCTCTGTCACATAGGTAATACGCCTAGTAAATTCGAGGTAACAATGCAATAGGAGTCAAAACTGAATCATTGATTATGTAATCTGTTCTTAATACACTTGTTTAACAACAGCTGTGCTGAAATTGTGTTCCTTGCTTTTGCACTATCTGCTGCTTGGTTTGTACCGTGACAGCCCTGCCTTTCATTCAGTGTTAGGCTGTTGAACCACCTGTCTGAGACACTTGAGAATGGGAGCAATCAAAGGAACTACAATTACTGCTGATGATTTTGAATCAAGCAGTTGTTTAATTTTGGCAAAAGATAATGAGGAGAATGCAGATAGTAATTTGACTTTCTGTGCTGTACAATATGCTAATCTTTCAGATTTTTACGACATGTTCCTGTGGTTTATGTGGACTATCCTGGACCAGCTTCACTTACTCAGATATATGGGACATTCAATCGTGCAATGCTGAGGCTGATCCCATCACTTCGCACATATGCAGAACCTCTCACTGCTGCTATGGTAGAGTTCTACACAATGTCTCAGGTAACTTGTTAAATGCAACTCCAAACTCCAGTTAGAAAGCTTTCTTCTATGCTGAATCAATCATTTGACGCGTGTTGTTAGCCTTTCACATGGATAATACATGTACAAGAACTCAACTAATTACTTGAGTTCTGGCAAAAATGACTGAATTATGCTGTCAGAGGAATATCTTGCAATGCCAGGCCTGTAAAAAATATGGTCCAACTTTGAGATAGAGTAACTAATTAAGTTTAAATTTTTAGGAGAGATTCACTCAAGACACGCAGCCGCACTACATCTACTCACCTCGTGAAATGACTCGGTGGGTGAGAGGTATATTCGAAGCATTAAGACCACTAGAAACCTTACCTGTTGAAGGCCTGATCAGGATTTGGGCCCACGAAGCCTTACGTCTCTTCCAGGACAGGTAAAAAATTCATGAGCTGGGAAAGCAAAACCATGAAAAGTTGCCTACTCCTTGCCAACTTTCATTAGATCAAACTAAAGTGTGCTTTATGTTAAATGGCTGGAATACCAGTGAGAGTATTTCCTTTCACTCCAGCTTGACTCTCCTGGGAGTTGTATCTGTACAAAGCAGAAATATACTTCAGTCATAGTGCTGCCATGTGGTGTGGCTGTATCCTCCCGTTACAGAGGACTGTACTCACTGACTTACTTCTTTATCCAGACTTGTGGAAGATGAGGAGAGACGCTGGACTGATGAGAACATTGACATGGTTGCTCTGAAACACTTCCCCAACATTGACAAAGAAAAGGCTATGAGCAGACCTATCTTGTACAGCAACTGGCTGTCAAAGGCAAGTTAAAATAAAATAAATTTAAAAAAACCCCAGAACTAAATAGGTTAGATGCAACTGAGTGATGCAGCTCTTATGACCATATGAAAGTGATAATCGGTGCCCATCATGCTTTTAAATTGATCTCCAAGAAATTTTTACTATGATTATCTGAAGTGAGCTCTACCACGAAGTTAATAGCTGTTAGGCCAGGGGTGCTACCATGGAATGTAAAAGGAGTGTAAAATAATGTTTCTCAAGAATAGTGTGACAATACCAGGTTACGGTTATTCCTTATGAAACCTGTTAGATAAGGCAGTGACCATTGAGCAATACTGGTATTACACATTCTCTGGTGACCTGTTTCTTGTAATCTGAAGTGATCCATCTGGGCAAGCTGTACAAATCCTGGCGAGTTCAGGCAAAAGTCCACCTAGCTTGCTACCCCTCTCTGAGGAATAGTAAGTGACTAGGAAAGGCTGTTTAAAATAAATTGGGGAGTAAGTCTGTGGTGCTACTTCCCAGTCTTTTTGGTAACTGGCAGCACGGGCTCAGCCTATGGTAGATACAGTGTTTAAATCCCATGCTGCTGCCTGTGCAACTCTAGGCAGTGGACACATTCCTCTGCAAGTTAAATGAATACAATGTTCTTAAGCTTTTGTAGAGGATTGCTGCTTAAAAGTATTCTAGTAGTTCTGCTTTGGTGTATTCATAAATTTACCCCTGAGCAAATTTCCTTAATCTTAATTTCCATACTGTATTGACTGGTTCTTTTAGGATTATATTCCAGTGGATCAGGAAGAATTGAGAGACTATGTGAAAGCTAGGCTTAAAGTCTTTTATGAAGAAGAACTTGATGTACCACTTGTCCTGTTCAATGAAGTCTTGGATCATGTGTTAAGAATTGACCGGTAAGTTCAGCCTTCCATTGCTGCCCATAAACGCAGTATTTAGAGTTACTCTAAACCAGAATAGCCTCAGTACAGAGTAAGAGTGGAGCATGGTCTCATTGTTGTCTATAGAAAATGCACTCAATGTAGCAGGATGTATCTGGAAAGGTGTGTCACTTATGGTACTAACTTGAAGCTTAGGTGTTGTAGGAAAAGCTTCAGTAAGTTGCTAACACTTACCAGTCACACTTGGTTGTGTTCTTTTTCAGAATCTTCCGTCAGCCACAGGGCCACTTGCTGCTAATTGGAGTCAGTGGAGCAGGGAAAACAACCCTGTCAAGATTTGTTGCCTGGATGAATGGTTTGAGTGTCTACCAAATCAAGGTTAGTGTGCTACATTTAACTTCTGAAAACCTGTAAGTCAAAACTCTCACTTATATATTGACCCCTAAAATCCCATTAAAAGCTAAACCAAAATGTTAATGACCTATGTTAACTCTTACCAGGTTCACAGAAAATACACAGGTGAAGATTTTGATGAAGACCTTAGGACAGTATTGAGACGCTCTGGCTGTAAAAATGAAAAAATAGCTTTTATTATGGATGAGTCAAATGTCTTGGATTCTGGGTTCCTGGAGAGAATGAACACTCTCCTGGCCAATGGAGAGGTAAGAAGATTTTAAGTAAATATTTTTTGCACCTTTTTACAACCATAAACTACAACAAAACTGTCTTTTGATTAGGTTCCTGGTCTCTTTGAAGGAGATGAATATGCTACCCTGATGACTCAGTGTAAAGAAGGAGCACAGAAAGAAGGTTTAATGTTAGATTCACATGAGGAGCTGTACAAATGGTTCACCAGCCAAGTCATTCGCAATCTCCATGTAGTGTTCACTATGAATCCATCTTCTGAGGGCCTGAAGGACAGGGCAGCTACCTCTCCTGCACTCTTCAACAGGTATTGCTGCATACTCCAACATATTTTACAGGTACCATTAAAACACTACTTTTGGGGAAGTCCTCACAAATGCTTCATATTGCAGATGTGTCTTGAACTGGTTTGGAGACTGGTCAACTGAGGCACTGTACCAAGTTGGCAAAGAGTTTACAAGCAAAATGGATCTTGAGAAACCGAATTACATTGTGCCTGATTACATGCCAGTTGTGTATGATAAGCTGCCACAGCCACCAACACACAGGGAGGCAATTGTTAATAGCTGTGTGTTTGTTCATCAGACTCTTCACCAGGTATGTTATTACACTGCTTAACTTATACTTAACTCTAGGCCATGGCATCATTCACCAGTTTCCTAAGAACTATGATCCTTGGCATCCAAATAAATATGAAAACAGTGCATACTCTGCAACACTTTGTTCCCTAAAGGCTAATGCTCGGCTGGCAAAACGAGGAGGCAGAACCATGGCAATCACACCACGCCACTATTTGGACTTCATCAACCATTATGCCAACTTGTTCAATGAGAAGCGAAGTGAACTGGAGGAGCAGCAAATGCATTTGAATGTTGGTCTTAGAAAAATCAAGGAAACAGTTGATCAGGTATGTATCTTTAAAACTTTGCCATCTACAAAGCTGGAGTGAGTAAATAGATCTCAGTGCTCAATATGAATTCTCTCTTCCATCTTACAATCGCTCTTAGGTGGAGGAATTGCGGCGTGACCTAAGAATAAAGAGTCAGGAGCTGGAAGTGAAAAATGCAGCAGCCAATGACAAGTTGAAAAAGATGGTGAAGGATCAACAGGAAGCTGAGAAGAAAAAGGTAAAAAAATTTGTTAAATCTCTGTGCACAGCAACTATTTTATTTTCAAAACAGAGCCTCCAGAGCAAGTGCTGGAAGGATTTCAGTTTCTAAAAGGCAGTATTTTGTCTGTGAAATTTCCTTATAGGTTATGAGCCAGGAGATTCAGGAACAGCTGCACAAGCAGCAGGAGGTCATTGCAGACAAGCAGATGAGTGTGAAAGAAGATCTTGACAAGGTGGAACCTGCTGTCATTGAAGCTCAGAATGGTATGTTAGCACCTCAAGAGTTGTCTTGGATCTAAAACTGGTCTATGGGAATGTGTTTTCTTGTTGTCTGGGTTGGTCCTGTCTAATAAAACTGTAGGCTTTTAGCATGGGGCTGAACAGAGTTGAAGAAATGCCTTCTTTTAAATTCACAGTTTTTGAGCTGTGATTTTTGTGCTTTTTTTTTTCTGTGTATAGTACCAATCTGATTCTTGATACTCCTTCGATGGCTTGTGGCTTGGTTTCTAGCAGACCATCTGTAGAAGGAGTACAGTGATGGCTTGATGCTGAACAAGCAGCTTACAGTCAAGCTGTCCATTCATTGAACTGGGTAGACAAATCACTGGTTTGAGTGAATCATTTTTAGGCACCAGAGTAAGTTACCTGTGCCCATTTGGCAAGCTGACATTCATGGAGGTGTGTCTTGTAATATAGTAGTTATTCAGTAGTATCTGCTTCTCTAATAACCTCATATTCCTTTCGAAAATCTTGAAGCATTTGTACAAATCCACGGTACTCTGCTAGGCTTTGCTAACTGTTTGTTTTCTTTCCAATCATCACTATTCATCTTTCTGGCACTGGTTAGCTGTGAAGTCAATAAAGAAGCAGCACCTGGTAGAGGTCCGTTCCATGGCTAATCCACCTGCAGCAGTTAAGTTGGCACTGGAGTCCATCTGCCTGCTGTTAGGTGAAAGCACCACTGACTGGAAACAAATACGTTCCATCATCATGAGAGAGAACTTCATTCCAACCATTGTTAACTTCTCTGCTGAGGAAATCAGGTAAAGTGCAAGTGTGAGGTATTTATGTGAACAAACCATTTACAAAGAATGGACGGTCTTAACTGGACTTTCCGCTGTGTAATTGCTTTGGTAGCACTTGACTTCTTTTGACACCAGTTTATTGCACATGGTGAACATGCAGGTGGTACAGAAACTAGACTGCTGAAGCCAAGGGTGTATCATGAAAATTGGGACGAAGCAGCTGCTTGTTGTGTGACTTGAGGGCATGGTTGCAAAGCAGTGTGTTGGTGTCCAAAGCCACATTTGTCAGTTGAAGGTGGTTTTGCAGCAATAACAGACCAGGCTGCTGGTCAGCTTCCTAGCTGCCTCTAAATGTTAGCAGATCAGACTAGAGACACCTGAATTCCCTTCCAGCTCCAGTTTTTTTAGAGCAGAGTTGAGCAGTTAGTGAATGACTAATCTTAAAATATTGATTTTTTTTAAATCACCTGTAAGCTGTAATTTCTGAAACAACATGTTGAACATCCCAGCTACTACTCAGCAAAACTGACAGGAAATGTTTCTTGTCAGCTGTGGAAGGCTGGCTGGATAAAGGGATACTGAGCACCTGTGTGCTGACATGCAGTGTATTCATGCTATCTGTAAAAATTTTTCCCTTGCAGTGATGCCATCCGGGAGAAGATGAAGAAAAACTACCTGTCAAATCCAAGTTACAACTATGAAATTGTAAACAGAGCATCACTGGCCTGTGGACCTATGGTGAAATGGGCAATTGCACAGGTAAAGTCAGCTTGAGGAAGCAAAAGCAAGGTGAAAAGAGTGAGCCAGAAGGCACACAGCAATGTCTGACGTCTAGTGGCTCTGAATATGCCTTTATTCAGCTAAATATTGCATGCTATTTTGCTTCAAAGAAATGAGGTAGATGGGTTAGATGAATGCTTATGGGATATGTAGTGCATGCCAGAGAATTATTGGCCAGTTGTGATACAGCCTCTGCACTGAAAAACTTTAGGTTGACAGTGAACACTGGTGGATATTTTCTGTATGTGATGTCATTCTACAGGACAAGTCAATTCTCCACTGGAAAATGCAATGCAGTCCTCTTAATGAGACTGCATTTGTCTTGCCTCAGAGTAGGACACACTCAAGGCAGACTTTTAAGTTTCCTAAAGGAATAGGCTTTGGGAATCTTGTCCTCAGAGTGAGATACCCAAGAATGGTTTTATTTGCCTGTTGATATTCCAAAACAGCAAAATCCTTGGCACATTAAAACTGCCTGCTTGGAATGGCATGATCTGGAGAGACTCTATTTAACATGAATCTTGCCGACAGGCACTGTCCTAATTGTTCTGTGGTTTAGCTTTACTCATTTCACTGCTAAGAAGGGCATATTAGCACAGTACTGGCATGAATACCCCATTGAATATTTATGTAAAACAATGGTGTGCACTTCTTAATATGGTCTGAACCTTTTGAGTGACTTTGTGTAAGGGTACAGAGCAGTACAAGGATCTTGCAAGAAGCAATTACTTACGTTTCTGTGCTTAGCTTAAACTAGAGTCCTAGGAACTGATAAACAATGCTGAGTTTCTCTTAAGTAGTTATTAATTCCTACACAGGTCAGAAGTACATAAATTTAAAAAGATGCAGTTGATACTATATAGCTGAATGCTGTGGTTCCTGTTAACATATCATTTTAGAAAGTGTAAAGGTTCTATTTACCACTTGCAGCTGAACTATGCTGATATGTTGAAAAGAGTGGAACCTCTACGCAATGAATTGCAGAAGCTGGAGGATGATGCCAAAGACAACCAACAGAAAGCAAATGAAGTGGAGCAAATGATTCGTGATCTTGAGGCCAGTATTGCCCGTTACAAAGAAGAATATGCAGTACTGATTTCAGAGGCTCAAGCTATTAAGGCAGACTTGGCTGCTGTAGAAGCAAAAGTAAGACTTCATATACCAATAATTTTTCATTCTTTAATCTTTGACAGTCCAAAATTGAATCGTTCTTCGAATTTGAGAGTGGACTTGGTTGCTTCCCCTGTGCAGTGCATTTGAGCTGTTTCATCTCTCGGTGTCATGTGGCCTCTTAGGAAACCTGTCTGGAGTTAGAGAAATACCAACTCATGTCGCTACTTGGTTAACAAGACAGTTCTCATAAGGTTTAAAATATGTAGAAAGCCTTTGAAGACAGGCATGGATGTAGTGGGATTGTAATGTCTTAACTGGACTTAAAGGAGGGGAGTGTGGATTTCTCTGTGTACTTGATCTCATCATTAGTATGTTGCTACTGTACTAGTATGTAGCACTTTTAAGTTCCTCAAGGTAACAGTTAGAATCAACTTAATAAATTAGCACAGAAGAAGCCCAAATTTAATCTCATTCTGAGCTTTTAAATTTAACTTGGGCCTTGAGTTAGAATTTAAGTGTTCTGAGAGACATGTAATGTAAGAATATTTCATCATCTAAAGAATCTACTTCACCACTTATTTCTAGGTAAACCGTAGCACAGCTCTTCTGAAGAGTCTTTCTGCTGAACGTGAAAGATGGGAGAAGACAAGTGAAACTTTCAAAAACCAGATGTCCACTATTGCAGGAGACTGTTTACTTTCAGGAGCTTTTATTGCCTATGCTGGCTACTTTGATCAGCAGATGCGTCAGAATCTGTTCACTACATGGTCTCACCATTTGCAGCAAGCAAATATCCAGGTAAAGATACAGTCATGATAAATCAACCATAAATTGATGTGCTGCAGGAGTTAAGCTTTAGGATTGCTAGGTAAAGAATGGAGCTGTTGGAAAGCTGTTGCAGCTTTGTCAAGCTGCATATACTTAAAATGTCTTCACCAGCTGGTTGGAGAAGGTCAGGTTAAATATTAACTGTGTTTGCTGCCTGCAGTTCCGCACAGACATCGCCAGGACCGAGTACCTTTCCAACGCCGACGAGCGGCTGCGCTGGCAAGCGAGTTCTCTGCCTGCAGATGACCTGTGCACGGAGAATGCCATCATGCTCAAGCGCTTTAACAGGTACTTCATTCTAACATGTGAAGTTCTTAAGCAGCATTCTCACAGCAGGCAGGGTTTGCACCTGTTGAATCATACTAGCTCCTTCAAAGCACTGTTTCACTGGGGTGTGAACCTCTAGTGTTCCTAAGAGCTTCTCAAACGTGTAAACATAAAAACTCTCATTCACGTTTGCTTGCCTTTCTTGTTATGTTTAGCTGTTAAAATAAGTTGGTTTGAACTATTTTGTTATTTGAGCTATTTTGTTGCTCAAATACAAGCTTACTTTTTAAAACTGAAGTGAGTCATTGAACCTGCCTCAAATTAGTGAAAGAATAAACAAGGTTTTAGAGTTGAGACTAATAATGCAATGTAAATTCATAAAACTGCTTAGACACTGTCTGCGGTCAAAACCTAAATAATGAAAGTGTTTTCTTACTACCTTAAGGTATCCGTTGATCATCGATCCCTCTGGGCAAGCTACAGAGTTTATCATGAATGAATATAAGGACCGTAAGATAACTCGTACAAGCTTCTTGGATGATGCCTTCAGGAAGAACTTGGAAAGTGCCTTGAGATTTGGTAACCCACTTCTAGTTCAGGTCAGTGGCATGATCATGTATAAGCTATTTAAATTCTTGAATTCTATCCTGTGTATTAGAAGAGTTTGCAATTGTTCTCTTAGTAACATGCAAGCAATTTTCAATTTACAATTTAACAAGTGAACTAGTGATACATGTGGTGTTAGTCCTGAGAAGAATTAGTGAGCTACAAAATCAAAAGAAGCTATTTCCTTTCCCACCATTTCAAGATCAAATTCTTTTAATTGTTCTTTTAATACTATAAAATGACTTGCAACCTGTCTATCTGTTCCTTTGTTTTCATGTGCTTTCCCTAGTCATAGATACTGGCAACTGATATGGTTAGTTATCTAGAGCTAAATCTTATCTGAGTATCAGGGAGAAATTTCAGTAATATGAAGAAGTGGCCAACTATAGGAGTAGTTGACTTCCACTTGGAATGGGTATGTTTTTCACTTCTTAGTATGGAAATGGAAAAGATTGGTAACTGTTGGTTGTGCTGCTTAGAACAGGGTTTACATGCACTAAAACTAAAAAAATTACAGCCACTAATAATACTTCTCTTCTGTACCTGTGTAGCTCAACTACACATCTAAAGTGTAAATACCTTCTGCATGTGATCCCTATTCCAAGTCAACTGCCAGTTGTTTGCTTACCAGAATTTTAAGCCCCTGTTGGATTGGGAGTTTTAGCTTGAGACGTTTGCAAACAACAGTCTGTAACACATGTGTCTTTCTTAGGATGTGGAGAGCTACGATCCAGTTCTGAATCCTGTTCTGAATCGTGAAGTCCGAAGAACTGGAGGCAGAGTTCTGATTACTCTGGGAGACCAAGATATTGATTTGTCACCATCCTTTGTTATCTTCCTTTCCACCAGAGATCCAACAGTAAGTAAAATCAAAAGCTTTCCTGTTTGTAGAAATGGCATGTGGAGAGAGCTGAGAAATTTTTTTCATGTTTCCTGTGACAGGTTGAATTCCCACCAGACCTCTGCTCTCGTGTTACATTTGTGAACTTCACAGTAACTCGCAGCAGCTTGCAGAGCCAGTGTCTGAATGAAGTCCTGAAAGCTGAAAGACCAGATGTTGATGAAAAACGCTCTGACCTCCTCAAGCTTCAGGGTATGTTCCCCAAAATTAACTTCCTCCTGTTCTAAAAGAATACACTGCATTTACTCTAGAAGTACACAGTGAAATGTCTTCATACTCTTTTCAGGATGCCCAATGGCAAAGTACATACAAATCACATAATTCTTCAACATATCTGTACAATGTGACTTTTTTTTTCTTCTAATTAAGGTGAATTCCAGCTGCGTTTGCGTCAGTTGGAAAAATCCCTACTACAAGCACTTAATGAAGTGAAGGGACGTATCCTTGATGATGACACTATCATTACTACGCTTGAGAACCTGAAGAAGGAAGCAGCAGAGGTTACCAGAAAAGTAGAAGAGACTGATATTGTCATGCAAGAAGTGGAGACTGTTTCCCAGCAGTACTTGCCTCTTTCTACAGCTTGCAGCAGTATCTACTTTACTATGGAGTCACTGAAACAGGTAGGTTGAGTTCTTCCTATCAGGAGCTTTCAGTGTTTACTGGTTAAAGCTAAATAGGCACTGCCCAATATTGCAGTTTGATAGGCAAACTCTGTTGGTTATCTAACAGTAGGATTGTGGAGAGAAAAAAACAAACTCTCTTCTCTTTCAGATACATTTCCTGTACCAGTACTCCCTCCAGTTTTTCTTGGACATCTATCACAATGTTTTGTATGAGAACCCAAATCTGAAGGGAATTACAGACCATACTCATCGTCTCTCAATCATCACAAAGGATCTCTTTCAGGTTCAGTTTTTTAATTGCTAAATGCAATTATTTAATAATTTTTGAAGGGTCAGAGTTCAAAGCTTTTTACACTACTACCCTGTTTTGTTCCCAGGTGGCCTTCAATCGAGTGGCACGTGGCATGCTGCACCAGGATCACATAACATTTGCCATGTTGTTGGCCCGGATCAAACTGAAGGGCACTATTGGGTAAATATTTGTTTTCTTGCTTTACTTCAGTTGAAAAAAGGAGGGCTGCCTTGAAGGCATTAGCTAAGGTCTTCTTTTCCCTTAACATTAGGGAGCCTGCATATGATGCAGAATTCCAGCACTTCTTGAGAGGGAAGGAGATTGTACTAAACACTGCATCTCTCCCCAAAATCAATGGTTTGACTGTAGAGCAAACAGAGGCAATGATGAGGCTGAGCTGCCTTCCTGCGTTTAAGGACCTTGTTTCAAAAGTTCAAGCTGATGAGGTAAGTGTTGGCTAAGGTCTGTCTCTCCACTGAACTATCTTTTTTAAGCTTTTCAGGTGTCTGCTTGAAAAGCTTCATGCTTACAATGTAAGTTCTCTTGCTGTGGAAAGGAAGTCCTAAATATTAACTAGCTGTAGTTGTGGAAATGAATGTTCTTACTTCCTTCATAACCCAGCTGTGAAACTTGGAAAGACCAGCACTGTTCATCATTCAGAAACAGTTTCACCATTCATCTGGCTTTGTGGTTGACCAGCTTTGGTCCCCATGGTAGCAGAAAGTGTGACACTGTATATCTTTTGCTGCATCACTGTTGTGTGATAATGATGCAGTAGAGGGGAACAGCCCCAGCCGTACATAACTCCATTACGGTGGGCTCTTGGACATGCCCATGTGGAATCAGTTTGGATAGTACTCAGCTGCTGAACACTGCACCTTCTCATGACTGAAGTGTTCAAAGAGTAATACATCTTTTTCTTGACTGTGGAACTGTATGTCACAAATTATGGCCATGTCTTAAATAGTACCTGTTTGGTTCTCCCTGCCTAATTTTTATATTACAAGTTGAATTCTCTTTACTACATCTAATTTTTCTCAAACTCTTCAGCCTGGGGTAAAATGACATACAGCTTGGCCTGGGACTTGATAGTGATCTGTAGAATCAGGGGTGCTGGAGGCTATCAGTAAAATGAGGCATATCAGTGAAATGATTTGGCATGTCTAAAGATAGGATAATAGACAAAGTGTAATTTGAGTTTTACATGTCTTTGCTGTACTTTTCTGATATCTTGAAACTCAACTTCAGGGTTTTTACATATTTTTTTCAATACAGCAATTCTGTATCTGGCTGGATAGCAGTTCCCCAGAACAGACTGTACCATACCTTTGGACTGAAGAAAAACCTGCAAGTAAGTGAAGGTTCACTGTTGTCCATATCAGTCCTACTGTACTGATCTTATGAGTTACTATGATTTTAAAAGCAATTCTAAAGTAGAATTTAATTTTAGACCTTAGTGGTTGAGAAAATCATAAAGTTGGGATTGTATAAGAACCTCAGGTCTAGTGGGTTTGGTTCTGGGTTGTTTTGGGGTTTTTTGGGAGGTAGGTTGTTTTCACTGGGTTTTTTTAAACCAAACGGTTCTAAGCAGTAGTTACTGCACTTGGTTGCTGCACCTTAACCTGTGATCTGGTCTTCCACTGAGGATGAAATGTAATTCTACAGTCACATTAGATTGATTGCATAATAGTTTGGACTAACCTTAGTCAGTGCCAGTCTGAAGATACCTCAATACTCGAAAAAGCTCCAAGACACAGATTTTTTTGAGGTCAGGGCTGGTCCTCAAAAGAGTGTTTAGACCTGCAGTTGTACCTAAGCATGAAGTCTTACCTCTTGCTACATTAGTTGTCAGTGCTAATTTTTTAAGACAGTTTGAGGGTAACTGTTGCCCTTCAGTTCCTCCCCCATCTGAAAGGTAACTTTAGGAAGTGTTTGCTGTCTTTGATCATTCCGGGCTCATTCCTGTAGTTTTCTGAATTAAGGATTCTAAGCTGGTATTTACTAGCTGCTTATTAAAGTTGCTGGGCCATTAGCTGAAGCAGCTCTAGGTTTTCTACCCTATCCATGCTAGACAAGTGTATACAACTTCAAAGTCTGGCAGAAGAGCAAATTATTTTGTGAGTGCGAAGATGTGAAAAGATCTGTTGTCCCTGGAAATTAAAATCACTCGTGTCAATAATTCTAGCCTGTAGATTTTGTAAACCAGCTGAAGCTGCTAATTTTTTCAGTTGTCAAGTTGAAAACAAAATATAAGCATTTCATTAAAAAGTTGCATCAGATCTTCCAAGAGGATAATGAACTTTCTAAATACATAGTCTTCAGAACAAGAGAGGGAGAAATTGAATGGAGAATTGAGGAGAGGAGGGTGTTGAGAATGGTTTTCTTACCTGCCCATCTAATCCTGTCTCCTCTTTCCAGCTCCCATTGGACAGGCCATTCATCGCTTGCTTCTGATCCAGGCCTTCCGTCCGGATCGTTTGCTGGCCATGGCACATACCTTTGTTTCAACAAATCTTGGAGAGTCTTTCATGTCCATTATGGAGCAGCCTTTAGATCTGACACACATTGTGGATACAGAGGTAAAATACTTGTTTTTGAAATGCTTAGTGCCACCTTTCATGAGTTCCACAGTGAGTGGAATATTTCTTCCACTTAGCTTTCTCTGGTATGAGGACTGGATTGTTTTTCTTTTTTTTCAGTAAAACTAAGAGTTACATAATGGTTTTCGTTGTACAGAGGGATGAGCTTACTGCATTCTCATATTTATCTAGTGATTGATTCATATCCTTTTCAACTTCTTGGAGCATAGGTGAAACCAAATACCCCTGTGCTGATGTGTTCAGTGCCTGGTTATGATGCCAGTGGCCATGTTGAAGACCTTGCAGCTGAGCAGAATACACAGATTACTTCTATTGCTATTGGTAAGAGTGTACCTTATTTCAACATCTAAGCATAAATGAAATGGTTAGCTGTAAGAGATTTAGCAACCCTTCTGTCTTTCAGGTTCTGCTGAAGGTTTTAACCAAGCAGATAAAGCAATAAACACAGCAGTGAAATCTGGAAGGTAAGTTCTATTTCATTTTCAGCTAGAATACTGCCTAGTAGAAAGGTAAAATGGGAAGTTAGCTATTGGTTAAAGAGATAAAACTGTGAGTAAAACAAAAAAGTAAGCCTGTCTTTTGAATTTAAGTTTGTAATAGCAAACACATCTGTTTACATCTTCTGTTTAAATATTTTCAGGAGAAGTAGGTTGTACCTGCAAAACAAGAAAGTTAACCCATTCACAGTACATAGTAACTGATTCTATTTAGAAGGCAAGTTAAAAAGAGGGAGAAAATCTGTAGCATTGACACATTATGTTACTCTTTGTGATGATCACAGCCAGGATCCATAAGCTGTTTACTAAAAAGCACTTGTTCTGTTTCAAAAATTCACAGGTGGGTAATGCTGAAAAACGTTCACCTGGCTCCTGGCTGGCTCATGCAACTAGAAAAGAAACTACATTCCCTGCAACCCCATGCTTGCTTCAGACTCTTCCTTACCATGGAGATTAATCCAAAGGTAACACTGATTTAAAATTTGATTATCTGGCAAAGTAACTGGCTTGCAGAACTAAGAGTGTTCCCCAGGGAAGGTTTTCTCATGACTGCCTTTCTGCAGTAAAGAAGGAAGAAAATACACACCTGTCAGAGCAGTTATTAGCCTTTCTTTCTAATAACTGAATTGTAGCTATAAACTTCATACTGTTCCTTTTGCTGATTCTCTTAACCTCCAAAAGAAAGGCAATACTTGGTGTGCTCACCATGGGGTTTTGAAGCTAATGAAACTGTGCTGGGATTTAATTTAGTGAAGGCTAAAGCAGCTGGATTTGAGCTTCTTGATTTTCTCTAGGTGCCAGTGAATTTGTTACGTGCCGGCCGAATCTTCGTGTTTGAGCCTCCTCCTGGTGTAAAGGCAAACATGCTGAGGACCTTCAGTAGCATTCCAGTTTCTAGGATGTGCAAGGTGAGACTGTGGTTTGTCTTGATGAAACTAAATGGAAGAAGGTGTTTGTTGAAATCTTACCTTAGATGATAAAACGTCAGATCCTAAGATGTACCTGAAGTGTTTCTCTCCTCACCCAATAAAGTAGTAGTCTTTTTTCTCTTTGGTAGAATGTATTCCGTTTCAGTAACAATCTAGCATTAAATCTGATACTTTCTAGTCTTTTAGCAGGCTTTGGGTTTACCACTTCAGTTGAATAAGTGTGGTTTTGTGTTGCTTATTTTCTCCCCACTTCCAGTCTCCAAATGAGCGTGCTCGTTTATATTTCCTGCTTGCCTGGTTCCATGCCATTATCCAAGAGCGCCTGCGCTATGCTCCGTTGGGTTGGTCCAAGAAATATGAGTTTGGAGAATCTGACCTGAGATCTGCCTGTGACACAGTGGATACCTGGCTGGATGATACAGCGAAGGCAAGTACTGCTGTGTGCTTAGGCACAGGTAACAGATTACTTTGGATCTTCACTGAAACAGTCTGGTCTGGAAAAATTAAGGAAGTTAAATGAGTAGGCCCAAAAAACATGTTGGCAATTCAACAATTGTTTCCTTCTAATTATAGGGTCGCCAAAACATTTCCCCTGATAAGATCCCCTGGTCTGCACTGAAGACACTGATGGCCCAGTCTATCTATGGAGGTCGTATCGATAATGAATTTGATCAGCGTTTGTTAAACACTTTCTTGGAACGTCTGTTCACTACCTTAAGTTTTGACAGTGAATTCAAACTGGCTTGCAAGGTTGATGGACACAAAGATATTCAGATGCCAGATGGAATCAGGTATCATTTTTTTCCTTATCCTGATCTCTTATACAATTTTTTTAAATTAAAAAACTGCACACAAAGAAAAGCAACAAACCAAGCACATAACTTCTATTTCTGTGCTGTGTAAAAATCTGTCTCAGGCAAAGCATTACCTTGGCATTCTAGCAGAGGAAACCCTTTAATGAATACTAAAACTCTGCCTTGCAGGCGTGAAGAGTTTGTGCAGTGGGTTGAGATGCTCCCAGATACACAAACACCATCATGGCTGGGACTGCCAAATAATGCGGAGAAAGTTCTTCTCACCACACAAGGTAAGTCCAGAACTTCAGCAATGCCTTCCATAGATTACCAGGCCACCATTTTAACTAAGAAGCAGAAGAGAAATACAGATCTTTCTTAAGAGTCAATAACTTTCTCCTTCTCCCTCAACATAATTGTGTTTTGTAATCCAAAAACTGACCAGGAGCCTCTGAGTCAAAAAAGCCAGTTAGATTTCATCTTCCAGATGGCAAGCTCCTGTCTTGAATCTGGAAAGCTTTATTGTAAGCTTCTGGAGCCACCTACAGCTGGGCAGTTCTGAATCTTATGTCTAGACTAGGAATAATGGAAAGTCCTGGTTCTTGCATGTAGTGGGATGTTTTAATCTTGATGCCACTGCTTCTCTAACAGCAAATCTTCTGGTTTAGGCATAGATATGATCAGTAAAATGCTGAAAATGCAGATGCTGGAGGATGAGGATGATCTGGCTTATGCAGAAACTGAGAAGAAGACAAGAACTGATTCTACATCAGATGGACGCCCAGCCTGGATGAGAACACTGCATACCACAGCCTCTAACTGGCTCCACCTCATTCCACAGACTCTAAACCATCTGAAGCGGACTGTGGAAAACATTAAAGTGAGAACTATGTTTTATTTAATGTGGGCATAGGAAAAGCAAAAGTTCAGGTGCATTGTGATTTGCAAGTACCAGTTACACTGCTGAGGGATCAATGGAACCTGAATTGATGCTGATTTTGAGTGCTACAGCCATGTAATGACCTGCTGGGTTTCTTGACATGCTCCTAAAACCTGGTTTATGTCTTTTGGGTAGTATTTGAAGAAATGCAATGGCAAACAGTCTAGCCAGGCAGTCTGCATTAATTGTTTAACTGTGACTTCTACTTTCTTGCTTCTCTAAGAGAGAGAAACAGTTGTAAAACAGTTTCTGTAATCACTTTCTGCACCACAGGCTGCATCTTCATGTTCAGTGCTTGTAGTCACAGTGTCACTGCTCTGTCCACCCAGAATTTGGGGGTTTTCATAGCAGTTTTCCAGTGAGAACTGTGATCTGCAGCTTACTCTGAATGTTTTGACCATCAGGATCCTCTGTTCCGGTTCTTTGAGAGAGAGGTGAAAATGGGAGCTAAGCTGCTCCAGGATGTTCGTCAGGACCTGGCAGATGTGGTTCAAGTGTGTGAAGGGAAGAAGAAACAAACCAACTATTTGCGTACACTGATAAATGAGCTGGTGAAAGGTATGGGAATTCAAATCAGCATCTCCCAGGGCTCTCTTTGCTTCATGCACTCTCTAAGAGGCTGCTGTGCTCAGCAGCTTAAAAAAAAAACCAAACAAAAAATGGTAGAAAAATGTGGATAGACTTTGCCATTTTACACAAATAATGCTTAATGTTGAGTACAAAATTCCCATTGGCTTGGTATGAGATTTCAAGCTGAGGTTGATAATAGCTTAATAATTAGGCTATAACAATAATATAATAGCTAGACTTTAATAGTAGTATTATTAGGCTTTTTTGTACAATTTATATTAGCAGCTTAATTTCTAGGCTGAAATCTTAATAAATTCTCTCAATTTCTGACTTGTAACAGAACAGAGTTATTTATACCACCAAATGAGTAGTATTGGTCCTATAAAATCTCCTAGAAAATACTCAAGTTCTCTGAATTTCTGTTTAAAGATTGTACATCCATGTGGAATTTTCACTGACATGCTGCATGTTGTAATACACAGTAATTTGAACAAAAGCATTTTCTGAAACACAGATACTTGACCTCTGCAAAAAAAACCTTTAGTTTTTTCTAAAGAACTCAAATCTTCATGGAGAGTTGAATATTAGGTCTTGCAGTAAATAGCTGTGTGTAACTGCAGCTGCTCTTAAGTGTGTCTGTAAGTGGGTGGCATTTCAAATACAGAGTAGACCTGGAGGCCATTTGCTCTGTTAATCTTAGAAAGTGCTTTCACTTACTGAAGGGATTTTTAAAATAGAGGTTGATATTCCAGTCCGAGTCTTCAAAGTTTCAATAGTGTGTAATTTCAACCTGTATATAAACAAAACTTAATTCTAATTACATCTTTGTAGGTATTTTGCCTCGTAGCTGGTCTCATTACACAGTGCCAGCTGGTATGACTGTTATCCAGTGGGTGTCTGACTTCAGTGAGCGCATTAAACAGCTCCAGAATATTTCCCAGGCAGCTGCATCTGGTGGAGCAAAAGAACTGAAGGTACCTTGTGCTGACTTCTCGGGGTTACTGGTGGAGCTGTGTAACTGCTTCCTGAATCTTTGCATCAGGACTTGTAAATAGCTCCTCAGTCAATGCACTGGAGTTTACGTTCTCTGCAACATCTGTAAATACTGCTGAGCATCTCCTGATGGCAGTGTGATGAGGCTTAGCAGGCTAACTGCACAGAGATCAGAGGGAGCATTAGTACTGTGGAACAACGGGAGACAAAGCCTTAGAGCAAAAACCTCCTCAGGAGTTACACTGTGTTCCAGTGGTAGCAGGAATATTTTAGGGTAAATAGATTGCTGAAGTATTTATAATAATCATTAATTAATACTGCAGCTGAAATACTTTTTTCCCCTATATTTTCCCCCCTTAAATAGAACATCCATGTGTGCCTGGGTGGCCTGTTTGTACCAGAGGCATATATTACTGCTACAAGACAATATGTTGCCCAAGCAAACAGTTGGTCCCTTGAAGAACTCTGTCTTGAGGTCAATGTTACAACTACACAGAACGCAGTCCTGGATGCCTGCAGCTTTGGAGTCACAGGTAAACTTAGCTGAAGGAAGGAGCTTCTGGTATTAAATGGGCTATGTCAAATGAAAAGGATGCTGTTGTTTCAGAAGTTAATACACACTTTCTGAAAGTATTTTCAGATTAGTTTGATGTTAGTTATTAGGGAAGTACTAACAATGCTAATAAATCTCAAGACCGAGGTCATTATATATTGAAGTGCATAGTGTATCACCTACAACCTCTTTATTTTGCAATATGAAATACTTCTTATTTAGTGGACTTAGCCCTTAAATGATACAGAGGGAAACAGCCTTTGGATGTAGGAAAGCTCTTAGAACTCTAAACTGTATTGCAACTTGCAGGCCTGAAGCTTCAGGGAGCTACATGCAGTAACAACAAGCTGTCACTTTCGAATGCTATTTCAACTGTCCTGCCCATTACACAGCTTCGCTGGATCAAGCAGACAAATGCTGATAAAAAAGCAAATGTTGTAAGTATTGATGAAAATATTTAGATATCCTTAGCAATTTTTTTTCCTAAGGCTTTATGGATACTTGTACCAGGCACAAAAAATCAAATTGGTGTTCTCTAATTACTCTTTGGTGTCAGTTGGCATCTGATTTCAGGACTAGCAGCAAACAGACTTAATGCTGACCATGTCTTTCCTTTGTAGATAGATAAGAAGGAGAGGCATCCAAAAATGCTGTTCAGTACTGTTCAAATCAAAACTCAAATTTATACCTGTAGCAGCATCTCTGAATTCATTAAGTCTTGAGGTTTTTCCTCATATTTTGAATACTGAGTTATCTGAGACTAAACTCCCATCTCACTGGTACCACGTAGTGTTACAGAAACCTGTGACACTCTGCTGCTGTCTTACAGAACTCTCCTATATTCATGTTTTTCCCCAGGTTACTTTACCAGTTTATCTGAACTTCACTCGTGCTGATCTGATTTTCACCGTTGACTTTGAAATAGCCACCAAGGAAGATCCCCGCAGCTTCTATGAGCGTGGTGTTGCAGTTCTCTGCACTGAGTGAAAACATTTATTTTCACTGGTTAATGCTATAGTAAGTGTCAGTCTTCTATGTAGTGCTCACCTGTACTTTTGTAATCAGGGTAGGTTAGCAGATGGATTTGTGTCAAGTTGGCTGGAAAGGCAATGGTGCATGGGGAAGCTGATAAGCCAGAGAGATTTCTTTGAAGGAAAATTGAATGAGCTTTTTAGATGGTTATTGGTAGATGTGATATTTGATGGATTATGTTATATTAAATAAAATATATAGCAAAAATTTTGACTGTCTATTTCTGTTAATCTAATTCTTAGTGTTGGTTTTGGTCTGGAAAACCTATACCCATGATACTTTCAGAGAGTAACTATGAATTGCTCTTCAAGTTAACCTCCAGTAACAGGAATCTTGGAATGTAAGTCTGTAGTGCAAAGCCTGACATCTGCTGTGATAATTCAGGCCATTGCATTAATTACTTGCAATGGACTGGGTCTTACTTGATGTAACCTGCTGCAATGCATTGAGAAGCTGGAGCATCCTGAACTAAACTTTCTTGTCCTACTGACCACAGAGCTTCCTCTTTCTCAAACTGCTTTTATGGTGAAATATGTCTCCAGATTCATGTCTCAGTAACCCAAGAGGAGGCTATTAAATGCTGACATGAGGAGTTACACTATTATTTGAGACTCTCACATGTGACCAACTGTTACTAAATTAGGGAAGCTGAGAGTTCTTGCTAATTGCTTGGGTTGCTGTAATGGTTTGGGCATTTGCTTGCCTTTTCTGACCCTGAATTTGTTAGCTAAGCATTTTCTACCTTTCTGACCATCCTCTCAGAACAGCTGTCCTCTCTGACAGTGGCTGAAGTCAAGTGTTCAAAGATGTGTATGAAGAACACGGGTACAGAGCTTTCTGATCTCAAAACTGAAATCTTGGGAGCCCCTTCCTTCAGTGATTGCTCCTATGAAAGAAGTGACTTTCATCAGCTCTAGTATTTTTCTGTGATAAGGAGTTCTATAGTACAAGCCTGTGGTGGGAGGAAAAATTGCTGCCTCAGCCTGCCTCACATACTTGTTTTGGTCAATGCTTGATGTTTACTAAAACAGGATTCTGCTGTTTGCCCTCTTCTTACTGTTTTGCAAAGTTAATCCCTAAGATTGAACTGTCCTGGCTAGTTTTGTTACCTTACAAAGTGTGAATCCTAGACCAGTGAATGATGTAATCTTTGTGCAGTTCTTACCCAGTCGTGAGGAACTGCATGCATCATGATCCAAGATGAGTTGTAACTATAATGCCTTTGCTTTGTTTCAGCCTCTGTGAGAGACTTTGTTTTCCAGCACTAGAATAAGTCTGGAACTGGTATCACTGCTTCCAGCATCATTTCAATTACATTGTACAGAAAAAAGCACCTCCTGCTAGCAGCATGCTCTGGGTACCAGCTGTAGTATGAAGTATTAGCTTAAATCCAGAGCTGGCTGTTGGCAGCTCTACTGAACATGCACCTTCCTTTCAGCAACTGTTTGTGTACAGCTCACAGACCTGGGCTGTGGTACCACTTGCAGCTACCATTAAAACTGCCTAAACCAGTTCCACCTGATGGGGAGATCAAGAGTCTCCAAGTGTCCTAGAGCTTGAGCTTCCCAAACCCTTCAGCTCTTTTATGTTAACTTCTGCATTAGGTCTGAATTAATAAAAGGTGCAATTTCAGTTCACAGGTTAATCCACATACTGAATAAACATATTCCACTGAGCAGATACTGTCCCATGTGGCTTACCTTCCCACTTATTCCCTCCTCTCCTGTCATGTTTTTTCCATGCTGTGTGAAACAGCCACTTTAACTGAAATCCTCTTTAGGGCTTGTGGCTGCAGTTTGAAAGTCAGGGGATTCAGTTTTATTTAGCTGATGGGGCTGAGAGCTAGGGTAGGACTAATAGTACTTAAAATGAGGGGCTTGGCTGTGTGACAATGCTTAAGCTTTTCTCAAGTCTTCATTCCAGAGGGAGCTGTAGCCTAGCTGAAGTACATGCAAATCTATAGCTGCACGTGTTGTTGGGTTATAGGTTACAACCTATATAACAGCTATAGGTTGTTGGGTTGTTTGGAGTTTTTTCAATTAACTTCAGTTTTCACTGAAGCAATATTTGCTTCTGGATAGGTCAAGGGGCAACCACAGTAGCTTCTGTCTTGGAGCAAAGGCCTCTGAAACTTACTGTTAAACCACATATGTTCCAAGCTGATTAAAAATCATTTCCAGTTGGGAGAATAAGGATGAAAGAAAAGTTGCTTTAATAAAATAAATACACAAGTGGAAGGGTGCAATGCTAGCAGTTAAATAATATTTTGAGTGGCTTTCCATTTATGAAAGAAACTGGAAACTCAAAATCTCTGCCAGTTGTACAAAACAAATGCTTTCACAAGTTGCTGTTACTAACATCTTTCAGACCATCATTATACTTTCATAGTTAGTAGTTCCCCTCCCACACAAACGGACTACCCAGATCCTAAACCTGATTAAAGAAATTACCATACAGGAGAAGGAGATCAGAGACAGTTTTTGCTCCCTAACTGGCCTCCCATCTGTGGGCACCACTCCTGCAGCTCCTGAATGATTGCTTTCACTAAGAAGCTCTGAGCTAATGTGTTGCACATCACATTTAAACACTCATCTGGCAGCTAGACAGAAACTGCCCAAAAACATTGGTCAAACAAGGTAGGAGCAGCTGTGTTAACAGCAAGGAGACAATTTCTCCCCCTTTGAAGGATAAAATAAATGCTGGATTGCCAGTAGTTGCAGTCAGTTCAGCATGATGCAGTTCAGCTGGCAGTAGTCAAGCCTGTATCCTTCACCACTCGGAGGTCAGACACAGCAGGAGCCAAACATGACATGAAGCAGGTACCAGACAAGCCGTAGCTATTGGAAGATAATTGCAGCCAAGGAGTCATTCTTCTTTCCCTCCTCGGCAAACCCTTGTCAGTGTTGGTGAAATTACACTGAAACTGAGCAGCTCCCTGCAGGTACTGCACACAGGAGCTTGGGGCTGGTGCTTCCAGAGGAGGTTTGATTCCATTTTTTGGGTGGATCTCAGAGTGTACTGTACAGTGCATTTGTAACAGGCCTGAGGCAGCCTATTTAGCTCAGGTACACTCTGCAAAAGAAATCTCTACCAGAATGATCCTTCAGGACAGTTGGCCCAATGATTTACTCATCCTTTAAATTAAGTTGCACGGAATTTCTTTATTTTTTCACTAGCATCCTCTGGAGCAAAAATCCCTTGCTTTCTTTTACTTATGGGCTGCTCGGCCATTGTGCCATCACCGTGAGCTGCGAGCAGGGGCTGTGGAGCAGTGCCAGCCGGGATCGCAGGCAGGTCCGTGGAGACTGAAGGGTTAACAGCCATCGGTGAGGCGTGGTCAGCGGTCAGCCCCGCGGGGGTAAATGCTTCTGTGGCTGGAGGCGGCTCAGGTGATGGCAACAGATCCTCCTCGAGGCCAGGAAGCTCCAGGGCTGCTCTACAGTCATTTACTGCCTCAATTGCACTGACATTTGGAGGATTAGGGAAGGATTCTTCATCTTCTGAAGTATCAACATCCTCCAAAGGCATTGCTTTTGAGGCGTTGTTTGTCCATGGTGCATCCTTTATACCACAGTCAGGGTGAGCAGATGCATCTTCTGAATCACCGTCATAAGGATCTAAAAACTGAAATAAACATCTCTCAACATGGTGGATGATTATTTGTCCTTAAAAAAACCAAACCAAACAAGATGCAACGTACAATGGACTTTAAAATCCCTTTAAACCTAAGTCACAGGCTTACTGTGGAAGCTTCTCTGTTTATCCACACGCTCCTATTTTAGTTTTTGGATGCTACACCAAGAACTGTGTAATACCCAAAACCTACTTGTAGTCCCCTGGATTCCTTTGCTTTCTTGAGTCCTCCAGCAAGTGGGCTAGGCACAACCTATTTAAGAGAAATTAACAAAGGTTTATAAGGCACTTTCCCATAAGTTACCAAACTAAAAACAGAGTAGGTGGAAATACTAGAGAAGAGGAAGCCAGACTGTCCTTTTGCTAGAAGACAACAAAAAGAGTGTCTCAGTAACTTTTAAAGGTTTGATCAAGTTAACCTAAAATAAGAGCTATGGTAAGTATTAGTGCACTTAAAGCATTGCACTGAAGAGAACAATGAGTAATTACATACCACCAGAAAAATAAACCAAAACAGCACTTAAGTAGTAGTAGTCAGGGTACAATTTAGAGTTCAGAGCTTCCCTCCCACTCAGGTCCCTTTTTGTTCTTTGACATGGGGATGACTTGAAATCCCAAAATAGCGCTTAGAGTCTGGGTGCATTAATTTTTTTTAAAAAGCCATTTGGGGAGATTCCCTTTAGAAAGCAAACCCCAGGTACCAAGTCTCACAAAGGGAAAGGAGTTAACAGCAAGGAAGGTGGGAAAGTTCTTCTTGAAAAGGATCCACAGCAGGTGCTCAGAGAACACACTGTCAGTCAGTGCCATGCTGTTTCCAGTGGGAAGGGGGAGAACTGAGCACAGCTGAGACAAAGCAGGGCTCAGGAACCTGGGCTCAACAGGAAACCAAAGGCTTTATCAGCAGAGCTCAAGTCCAGCCCGTTTGTGACCTTGTATTCCCTTGCTGCTTCAAGGACAGAGACACTCCCACAAAGCCCTTCTGCTTCTCCAAAGAGCACAGAAATCCCTCAGTCCTGGCCTGGCACCTGCCTCGGCACCCTCAGTCAGAGCAGCCAGCTCTCTGTTCAGGCTGGGACTGGTGCAAGCCCCCCAGCCACCCTCCCCAGCCATCACACAGCTGGACTTCCAGCCTGGTTTCTCCCAGGAGAACACAACTCCAGGCTTGCCCTGACCTTTCTGGATGGTGAAGTAATGGAAGATTTCTGGCAGGCAGCTTCTCAAGTCACAAAGCACCTTGATTCACATGGACCAAGAGCAAGCACCAATTCCAAAGAGTCTACCCACAAATTAAGTATCTTGTTCTCCACTCCAGCATCAGGTCTTTTTTCATCAGCACTAAACACACTGGTTTGACAGACAACGTTCAAGAAGTTACCAACATCCATAACTAACTGCCACAGCAACAGAGCTGCTCTTACTCTTCTCCAAAAGGGACAGTCAGAAGGTGGAAGTTCTCCACCCAGAGCTGGAGAAATCCCACTGGACCAGACCTGCTGAAAGTTAACCACCAGGAACAGCCCAGGTCAGCACTTTCCTGGCATTTGTCTGCCTAAAACTGTCTCTTTCCTGCCTCATGCCCCTGGAATCAACTTTTCTAAAGTTAGCAACAGTTTTAAGAAAGAGCCCAATGGAAAGGAGAGCATTGCGATTTGGGTTGTTTTGGGTTTTCTTCCAGTTGCAAAATCAACACCCCACAACATGCCTTGGTTGCTCCCTACTGAGGCTGAAGGAAGAGCTGGATACATGTCAGGGAATCACATCACCATCAGAACACTTCAGAGTCAGTCCTTACCTCTGCCCTGGATTCAGACTCAGACTCTGTGCTTGACTCCATTGTGCACTTCTGCTGCAGAGGAGGAAAGGAGAGAAATGCCACTCAAAGCAGAAGTTACTGCAGCTTCAGGCTGAAGCTGAAGTTCTAGTACCAGCTGTAGGTGCTGAGTTTCTCCAAAACTTCCCCACCTGAAGCCAGCTTGTCTTTCCAAATATCCCACAGCTGTGGTGCTGGTTGGGTTATGCAAGCGAGACATAAGGGGAAAATAGAAGCCTCTCTCATCACTCCTCACCCCCAAAAACACAAAGGGAAGCAGTCCAGAACATGCCTCACACTTGCTAAGAATGGTTACTCCAGGCTTGTGAGTAACTTTACAAAACATTTTTTAGTTTACTCTGTGGCTCTCTGTTTGTTTGCATTTGGTGGCCCTGCAGCTCAGAAATGTAACTGCAAATGAATGACTCAAAAAACCCTCGTTTTTTCTAAAGCTCTTGCTTAGAAAGAGACCTTACAAACAAACAGCTCCCCTAGTCCCTAGAGGGTAGGACAGAAGTGGAGGAGTTGCCTCCATCCCTCCCATTTAAATTAATTAATCCACACCTGTTCTTCATGCACTCTTTTCCAGCCCAGCCAGCTGCACCATCAAGGGCAAACCAACAAACACTTTCTGAATTGTATTTTAATAGGGAGGTAGAGAAGCAGTTAGAAAAGTTACCGTGTATTTTTGTGCCAGTCTTTCTATGCAGTCTGGGCTTTTAACAGAATCCTCCTTTTCCTGAGCATCTACTGAAACAGGTAGAGGGTAGGAGAGCACATTAGAGAAAACCTTCTCAGAGATAAAATGCCCAGACACGGCTAGTCCCTTTATGCTAGAAAAATTGATCAGTCTTTCACATAGTCTGTGTTAAGCTCTCAATCAAAGGCAGCTTCTGTTTAAAAAAAAGTAAGAAGCATCCTCTGTCTTCCACCACAAGAATTCATTCATTAGTCCTTCATGCAGCATTAGGAAAATATAACTTCTTTTAAAGAAGCTTATACCAGACTATAGAGGGATTTTTTTTCTTTTAGGTACTACAAGTTTTCTGACTCTTTAAAGAGGTATTTGTGCTCAAGATACCCAACCAGACTAGAGATGGATAAATGTAAAGCTGTGCCATAAGCCAGCCCTCTGTTGGAGTACCCACTCCCAAAATTCAGTTCCTGTACACTGACACATCCCCTCCCCCTGCAGGGCTCTGTACAGGGGCTGGCTCCCTCCCTTCCCTTCCCTTCCCTACCCTCCACGGCCTGCCCGGCCTCCCGCCTCTTCCTCCGCCGCAGCCTCTTCCCAGCCGGGGCCATGCCGGTCCCAGCCCCTCCCGCCCCTGCCGCTTTATGGGCTGCGCCCCGCCGACACCTCCACCCTCACCCCGGCCCCGCTCAACCTCCTCCACCTGGAGAGCTGCTCCTTCAAAAAAGAGGGAATGAAGCGAGAAAACTCATGAGCGAAACTCTCCCATGAAAGAAAGCCCTTTGTGCCGCGGCAAGGCCCCTCTGCAGCAGCGCCGACCGTGTGGGGCCTGCACTCCTTTAGGTCGCTACATTTCCCAAGTGTGCATATAAAACACACACACACGTATATGTACTATAGATATTTAAAAGCACACGTATGCACACACATTCACCTCAGGCCACGGATGTGACACTTCCCCTCCACTCTCACCAGCTGATTTTCTGGAGCCCCATTTCCTTCATGTGACCCTCAGGCTGGCAGGAGAGTCAGCAGGCAGGGAGAACAAAGCCCTCTGAGCATCCTTCTAAATCACAATCCAGCAGGGCAATTTTATGTTTTTAAATACCAGGAACAGTATTTTTTCAGAGTTACTGTAGAACTACACATCAGGTCTGTTTTTCACAAAGAAACAGATCTGATTTGACCCTTTAAAAGCCACATCTCTATTTCCTTTCTTCTTTTTATAGGAAACAAGGAACTATTTTTACTCTTTTTTTTTCTTTTTTCCAAATCAAATCCATTTTCTTCCCATTATCTCCTTCCTAGCTGGCTTTCTTGCATCTTTCTGCACAGTGCAGAAGGTACCACTATATAAAAACCTCAGCAAAACAAATGTCTCACTCTAAAGGCAGCAGTGGGTTGTTGCTCTGAAAGGGCACCAGGAACAACTCCCAGTGGAGACACCTCTTTTCTTCCCAGACACCTGCTTCTCATCTCCTTACCTACCTGTACCCAGACTAAAACCACCTGATGAGTTCTCCCTCTCCTCAGAATCTCCAACGTTTTCAAAACACAGCAACCAAGACGGTCACTCATCACCCCACAGCAGGTGGTGATGAGTGAGCTGAAGTGGGAGCTCAGGAGGCTGTTAGTGCCTGCAGCTGAGCTGAATGAGCACAAACGACCACAAACGACCATCATGCTTCACCCAAGTACAGGGCTGGGACTCCTTACTCCCACAAAAGCCTGCCCCAAATTAGCTACGGATTCTTTACAGGCAGCAGCTGTTAGCAGCAAGCCCCAGGCTCCATGGGCCAGTCGGTCTGCGAGGGGCTGCAGATGAAATGGTGGCTGCAGGGGTGAGCACAGCGCAGGGCACCCACAGCACACCTGCTCCCTGCGCCCCTCTGGGCAGGGCCAGGCAGCAATTACGGTCACGTAACAGAATTCCAAGGGAGATCTCCTTGTGTCCACGTGCAGAGCTCACAGGTGATGCCACTGCTGAGCCCTGTGGCTGCAGTTTGAATGAGGAGGTGGCCCAAGGGTCACAGAGGTGCAGCAATGCTCACTGCAGGGCTCATTCCCATCATTTCCCACTGCTCAGAGCTCTGCCTCTCCTCCTCACTCTTGGACCTGGCACAGAACTTGTGCCTGGCAAGCTCTGATTTTCCCTGAGTCCAGGCTTTCTCATGGTCTGGCTGCTCAGTGTAATGCAGGGAATTACTCAAAACACCCAACATATTCTCAGGGCAAGAAATACTGGAGATAACCTGCAAGTTTCATCTGAATTGTCTTAGATTAGTTTTCGAGAGGTTAAGACTTGTGACATCCCTGACCAAGTAGAAAAGTCTTTAGCATTGTCACTTGTAAATTTTAAATCCCAGTGTTACTAATTGGAAGCTATTTTCACCATTTTTTACACATTATGGAAGATCTTGTAAAATAGATTTTAGTCACAAGTCTCACATACCTTAGAATTTCCCTTAGCTTTGATACAATACTATTGAATCAGATTTTTTGACACTGAGGTCTTGAAGCAATAACCTAAAGCTTGCTGAAGTCTGTTCTCCTGATAACTTTCAACACTGAAGCCTTTTCCTTCCAGTTCATTGTTTCTGTCACCCACACACCCAACTGAGTCAATACTGAGCAGGCATTAGAAACTAACTCCCTTTCTGCATCTGCCATGTTATCACAGCAGCAGTACATCCACCACTGCGAGGGGTGGTGATGGAACACACGGTCATCTCACCCAGGGTGAACACAACCCCCTCCTGCTGAGGCACACGGACACGGGTTCAAAGCACATCTCAGTCCCCAGGCAGCTCCTGCCCCACTGTGCAAGGAAACTATGTCCTTTGGCGGTGCTTCTTTCACTAACATGCAGGCATGTTTCTTCTGCAGACTTTGATGAGGTTAAGAATAATTTGAAATGATTTTGACCATTTCATGTCACAATACAGAATGGGAGGTGTGCAAATGCCTCACTTGTTACACACATTCAGCCTTCAGCACTTGTGTATAAGCAGCATTGAAGTAGCTGATTTTCATATCCCATCTTCCATGAAGAATTCAGATTGGGAACCACACGATCACCTCAGTCCAGTGAGCTGACAGACAGGAACATGAGCTTGAATTCCTCAGGTTGCAGTGTATCCACTGCCCCAACCCATGTACAAAATAGGGATTGGCCTCTCCCCACCCCCGAGAGTGCTGCTTTGACGTAAGTATCTCCTTACAAAGCCACAACTTGGGCAAGTTGACTTGAATTAGTTGCAGGAAGCCAAGTTTTAAGTAGCTGTGAAATAGGACCAGAAACTCCACCCTTTCACCTTACTACAAAAAACCACCAACACACCATTGCCATATATATCTGAATTATTTTACACTGGGAGCTTCTATATCATGGAGCACAACAGATGGGCACGGGAAACCAGCACAGCAAGATGCTCAGAATTGGCCCTTAAACCCCTCCTCCTCAAATTAGTTCACTGAATTTAAACCAGTGCAAATACTAAATACAATCTGCCTTAAGCCAACCAAAGGGCACTCAACAGGCACCCAGGGCAAGTTATTGGATAGAGCTGCTGATAACTTATTTCCCTCCAAGGCAAATGCCAAGAATTCAGAACACAGCACAACCAAGCAGTTCCACAGCAGACCCTATTAATTATACATAAAGCAAAACAGCAGCTGGAGCTCAGCATCCAGGGCAGCCACTCACATAGGCAGGGCAGAACCATTTTATTTCAGTGAGAACAAACAAGTCAGTAACACAGCTCAATTCTTAACACTTTTATTCTTACAGTTCTAGGTCTGAACTGTACATGCAGAGTTGCATAAGTCACAATAGAGATTTACAGTGGATTCTATTCTATGGTAGAGTGCAATCCAGAATCCTTGAACAGTATAAAAAACAACTTTAAACATCAACACCTTGTTAGGAGCAGAAGGATTAAAGCTTCCCCAAAAGATTCAGCTCTCCTAGATACCTAGTTACTAGGTACTGTATGTTAGACACTTAAGAGTTGAAGAGCTGTAGAACACTAAACAAACTTGAACACCCTGATGTCTTCCCCTCTTCGTTACTTCTTTCCACATTTCTGGCAATTAAGAATAAGTCAAAAAACCCTGCCACCTGCAACCAGCTAATACAGACAAAAATAACTACTCCTTACTTGCCTGTTTAGGGTTGTACAGTGTTAAAGAAAATATTCCCTCAATGGCATTTGTATCTCACATCAGCTGAAAAAGCAATGTAACAAAAATAAAGGTATAACATCTTTGAAAATAAATATAAAGAGGGAATGCAGACAAAGTGTCAAAGATTTTTTTTTGGCAGGTAACATTCATAATATACAAAATATAACTTATTCATATTAGCCAAGGAAACATTCATAAGTTCCTGTAAACTGGTTTAATCCACCTCCTCCATGCGTGATGTGTCATCATCTCCTTCAAGAGGCGGCATCTCCTCAGTGACTGCTGGACTGGCTTCTTCTGCAGCAGTGTCATCTTCATCAATGCCTGTGCAGGAAAGACACACACACCGTTAATGCTGACAGCACAACTCAAACCTTTCATCTCTCCAACACTCCTATCACCTGAGGAGTTGGTTCATTTTCCACAGCACCAAGATAACACAGCCCAAGTTCACTGGAGCCAGGACAGATTTGGGAACTTACCCAGCCCAAGTTTGATCATTCTATAAATGCGGTTGGCATGTGTCTGAGGGTCTTCTAAGCTGAAGCCAGAGGACAGGAGTGCTGTCTCATACAGCAAGATGACAAGATCCTTCACAGACTTGTCATTCTTATCAGCCTCTGCTTTCTGCCTCAGTGTTTCAATGATGGAATGATCAGGATTAATCTCCAGGTGTTTCTTTGCTGCCATGTATCCCATTGTGGAGTTGTCCCTTAATGCCTGCGCTTTCATAATCCTCTCCATGTTGGCAGTCCAGCCATATGTACTTGTTACAATGCAGCATGGAGAAGTAACTAAACGATTGGACACAACAACCTGCAGAGGGAACACAAAGCACGTGTTTGCACTTTAAGCACTTTGTCAAGTACAACTAATTTACTCTAAATTAATTTTAGAGGGCACTTTTACACACAGGTGAACCAAGTATTACTTTTACCTTTTCTACTTTCTTTTCAAGGATATCTTTCATTATCTTGCAAAGATTCTCAAACTTCGCTTTCTTCTCCTCCTGTTTCTTTTTCTCTTCCTCATCTTCTGGAAGCTCCAAACCCTCTTTAGTTACAGAAACCAGGGTCTTGCCTTCGAATTCTTTCAGCTGCTGCACACAGTATTCATCAATAGGCTCAATCATGTAGATCACTTCCAGCCCATGCTTGCGAAGACGCTCCACAAAAGCGGAGTTGGCCACCTGATCCTTTGTTTCACCTGCCACCAACAACAACATGGCAGATGAGCCTCAGCACTAACAGCACCTTGTTCTGTTTCTGCAGAGCCTATGCAACAGCTGTGGTGCTTCATGCCCCAAACACAGAAAAAAAAAAAAAAAGGGACACCAACAGCCTGAAGACACTCAAGCCGTTTAAACTGGCACTCCAGCACCTAATACTCTCAACTGATTTGGAAGCCAACTTCCATTTCCTAGAATCCCAGGTAAAAAATGCTTCCCACTCCTGCCAAGCAAGGGAACCCTGTAACAGCACTTATGAATCTCCCTGAAGGTAAACCTACATACAGTGTGGGCATTTGGGATCGTTTCAGTTCCCGACTCACCAGTAATGTAGTAGACATGTTTCTGGTTTTCCTTCATGCGAGTGCAGTAATCCTTCAGAGAAACCATTTCATCACCAGATGCAGATGTGTAGTACCTCAGTAATTCTGAGAGCTTCTTGCGGTTCTGCGAGTCCTCGTGGATGCCAAGCTACAGAAAGTAGGAAGAAAAATCACTTAAGTGATTCCTTCAGGTAAATACTGAACTGTGTGTGCTACTTCAGTAGCTGCAACAATCTGCAACTGCGATATCAGCACTGTTCAGCTGGAAGACTACAAACCTTGATGTTCTTGGAGAACTGCTCATAGAACTTCTTGTAGTTCTCCTTGTCTTCAGCCAGCTCAGTGAAAAGTTCCAAGCACTTCTTCACCAAGTTCTTCCGGATCACTTTCAGGATCTTGCTTTGCTGCAGCATCTCACGAGAAATATTCAGAGGTAAATCCTCAGAGTCTACCACACCCCTCATGAAATCTGCAAAACGACAGCATCACCTTTGTTAGTCTCAAACATTATCAGCCACTCTATGTACAGGTGGCTCTGCCCATTAGAAATTTAGGATCTCTTCCTATAGAACTCCAGTACACATGAACTAACCAGCACTTTTAACTGCTCAACAACTGTTTAGAACTAAAATCATCTGCCTTCCAATTTTCTTTACAAAACAAAAAATGAAACTACAGAATAGCTAAGCAGTTGTAACTGTTTAGGAAACACCTTTCCCCAGAATTATACTCACTCAGATATTCAGGGATCAGTTCCTCACAGTTGTCCATAATGAAAACTCTGCGCACATACAGTTTGATATTGTTCTTCTTCTTCCTGTTTTCAAACAGATCAAAGGGTGCACGCCGTGGGACAAACAGGAGAGCCCTGAACTCCAGCTGCCCTTCCACAGAGAAGTGCTGTAAAGAAAGCAAGATGATTTGCATGGTTCCACTGTGATAACCACTTAACAGCTCTTCAAATGCAGAACACAAACTGCAACCATCAGAGATTAGATTAACAGAGCAGCTGAGATACCAAGTCAGGAACAAGCCCTTTCCTCAGACACACTGAATTAGTGTTAAGTTACGAGGTCAGCAGACCAATTCAGAACACATTCAGCTGCCTATACAGCATACTGAGACTAAGAAAGCAAATGTGTTCTTACAGCACTTCCCACCATCAAACTGAAGGCACAGAACCTTTTCAATTACCAATTACAAACCTAATCAGTTTTTGTATTTATGTACAACCTGGTTTTAAATTTAATAGACATGGTAACTGAACTATGAACTGGGAAGGCACCTGCACCTCCTGACTGCAGTTTGATCCCAATTATGAACACCAATGCACACTGGATCACAGTCCAGCAGCATGCTAGTTCTAGCTTCCATGCTGTATGATACAGTTCATTTATCTAACATATACAACAACTATAGTTGTGTATCCAGAGAAGAACTTACTTTGACAGCCAGGTGGTCTTCCCAGTCATTAGTCAGACTCTTGTAGAATTCTCCATATTCCTCATTGGTTATGTCATCTGGGTTCCTGGTCCAAATGGGCTTGGTCTTGTTAAGCTCTTCCTGATCAATGTACTTCTCCTTAATCTTCTTCTTTTTCTTCTTATCTCCATCCTTCTTCTCTTCTTCTTCATCAGAACCAACATCCTCAATCTCTGGTTTATCTTCTGTCTTTTCCTCCTTCTCTTCTTTTTCCTCTTCCTTTTCCTCAGCCTCATCATCACTCACCTCCTTATCACGCTCCTTCTCCACCTACAAAACAGCATCAGAACATGAATTGCAAAAGCTGTAAATTTAGTAAGTAACAGATCTAAGGTAGCCCTTGCAGCCTCACAAAGCCAGAAAACTTCACAAATGTGGCGTCAAGCTGTCCTCCCCTATACTCCAAGGACTCTCATTCTGGGTGCTGACAGAAGTGGTGGTGTTTCCATGTGCTATGAACTAAGTTACTATTCACTTTCATTACACTGAATTACTTGTAACAGTACACCTAGATTAATTAATCATTTGGAAACAGACACTATTGGCTTAAAAAATGTCATTTTTTTAACCTAATCCTGTGAAATACCATTCTAAGTAACAGACCTACACTTACTTCCCCAGAGCTTCCTCCATGTAGTATCTGAAAAAACTGAAACTAACCAAATCAAGCGTGACTGCTCCTTCTTATGTGAACTACCCCATGTGAAAGTGGTAATACTTATTTAGCATTTCAAGTAAGATACGTACAAAGAGTGTAATGGGGTAGCCAATGAACTGAGAATGCTTCTTCACAATTTCCTTGATTCGCCGCTCTTCCAGGTATTCAGTCTGATCCTCTTTAAGATGCAGGATGACTTTTGTTCCACGGCCCAGAGGTTCACCTGGAATGGAGTTCATATGTTTTACTTTGCTGCAGCAGGGCAGACTTTAAGATCAGCTCTTTAAAAACACACTGCTCTATCAGCTGTTTTTTCACCACTAGGAAAATGAAGCTTCTGTGCATAAAACCAGCCTAGGTTACACCTTCTCAAATTTACTGTACTCTGCATATATTTCAAAAAAGCTCCAGAAGATGTTTACTATGATGTTCAGAATCTTTCAAGACTCTGCATACAGAGCTGTTAAAAGTATCTTTATCATGTGTAAACTTGAAGCTTAATGCACCATTTACCTGGGCATTCCATTTTTAACAGATTATGCCAACTGGTAAGACATGACCCAGACCAATGCCTGATGTGACACATTACTTGTATTAATCCCTTTTGTCTTGTTTGTTTTCCAAGACAGACTATGATACATGTATCATTAAGTGTCTTCAGAAAGCATCACTGAGCAGGAACACTAAACACTCACCATTATCCAGTCTGACAGTGAAGGACCCTCCAGCTGAGGACTCCCAAGCATACTGCTCATCATCATTGTGTTTGGTGATCACTGTCACCTTCTCAGCAACCAGGTAGGCAGAGTAGAAGCCAACACCGAACTGACCAATCATGGAGATGTCGGCCCCTGCCTGCAGGGCTTCCATGAAAGCCTTGGTGCCAGACTTGGCAATGGTACCAAGGTTGTTGACCAGGTCAGCTTTGGTCATCCCAATGCCAGTATCCACAATAGTCAGAGTGCGATCATGCTTGTTTGGGATCAGGTTAATTTTCAGCTCTTTTCCAGAATCCAGCTTGCTTGGGTCAGTCAAGCTTTCATACCTTATCTTATCCAAAGCCTGTAAAGGAAGAGACAAGCTTTAACCTTCCCTGACTACTGCTAAAAAATTTCAGTAATTCAGAATTAACCAAATTACTTTTGGTACTTACATCTGAGGAATTGGAGATCAGCTCACGGAGAAAGATTTCCTTATTGGAGTAGAAAGTGTTGATGATCAGAGACATCAACTGAGCAATCTCAGCCTGAAAGGCAAAGGTCTCCACCTCCTCCTCCATTGGTTGGTCCTGAGTTTGCACAGCTTCCGGCATCTGTGAAGGAAGAGGGAGAAGTTGAAATTCCATCCGGAACAGCTTAGCTAACATATTCTCCTGCACGCAGTGACAACAGCATTCTGATATCAAGTTTTTTAACCACGTGATTTCAGCGCCATAGGAACACCCACACATTAAAAAGCCATACCCAGATCTTATTTCCAGCCAGTAACCATTCAGAAACTTTAAGGAATGCAGAAAATACATGACAGGACTTTTAACTCCAGGTTTGCTTTACACTCACTTTACCTTTGCAGCACTTAGGATGAGACAAGATTTTTCCCCTCTTCTCCCTTAACTTATGGATTAATATGGGACCCTTATTCTCCCTTTTCAGGAAAGCACCCGAAATCTGTTATTTGGATTATTTCTCTTACTCGCATTCCCCTGTTACTTTGCACACACAGCTACCACCTCAAGCAGCAAACACTATACACGACTCTGACTTCTGTACCAACACTGTTCAGTTGTACGCGTTTCTCTGGACAAATATCTACCTTGATAAAATACTCGACCCTAACCGGGTACCTGCCGCCCGTTTGCCCCCTCCACTGTGGGAGCCAAACCTCAGGGGCGGCAGATTTCACCGAGGGAGATCTGTCCAACCACAACCCCGCTTCAATGGTTNCATTCCCGTTACTTTGCACACACAGCTACCACCTCAAGCAGCAAACACTATACACGACTCTGACTTCTGTACCAACACTGTTCAGTTGTACGCGTTTCTCTGGACAAATATCTACCTTGATAAAATACTCGACCCTAACCGGGTACCTGCCGCCCGTTTGCCCCCTCCACTGTGGGAGCCAAACCTCAGGGGCGGCAGATTTCACCGAGGGAGATCTGTCCAACCACAACCCCGCTTCAATGGTTACAGAACTTAGGGCAGCGAGCGCAGCGGCGCGGCCG
>VYXD01016862.1:2507277-2526240 GCA_013397195.1 Hylia prasina | reverse complement strand
GTGAGGGGTTGAGGTGTGGAAGGGTGCGGGTGTGTGAGGTGTGCGGGAGTGAGGGATGCAGGTGTGTAAGAGTGCGGGTGTGTGAGGGGTGAGGGTGCAGGGGTGCGGGTGTGTGAGGGTGCGGGGATGCAGGTGTGCGGAAGTGCGGGTTGCAGGTGTGTGAGGGTGCGGGTGTGTGAGGGCTGCGAGAGTGAGGGATGCAGGTGTGTGGGGGTGTGACTGCAGGTGTGCGNTGCGCGGGGATGCACAGGTATAGGTGCTATACAGCTGTGTGTACGCGCAGGTGTAGGTGTGCAGGAGTGCGGGTCTGCACTTGTGGCTATGCAGCGCTGCCGGAGCAGGTGCTGCCACCCCCTCGGCTGGAACGAGGGGCTGCGGGAGGGCGGCGCTGCTTCCCTTGCCCTGCTCGCCGGGCAAGATCCGGCCGCGCTGCCGGGCGTAGCCGAGTGAATCACAGCTTAGCGATGCTGTGGTAACGCGTTTCGCCTGCTCAGGGAAAACAACACCGGTTCTCACGCAGCAGGTATAAGTCTGCGAGCTAACAAAATTCTGCCTCTCGGTCTGTGCACTTCCACGGGGTAAAAAGAGCCATGGGACCGAATCCAAGCAGCTCAGCAGACCTACATAGCTATGCAGTTACTTAAGGATTTAAGTGCTAATAGTAGACATGAGGCGTAGGCCAGTGCTGTTGGGTTTGTAACAGCCCAGAGCCTGAAACCCGCTGGGATTCTCAGCCTGAACATGGCCTTTGCCAGTTCATCTGGGAAATCTCGGTTGATGTTCAAAGGGCACGGCAAGAGACACCTTTATACATACATTTACACATCCTGCATAAAGGCTTTGATATGTACACTCTTGTTATACCAGCAGCTCTGTGATTGCAGCATTTAGCAGGGTGGTTATTTTTATATCTTGGATGACCTGATTGGGAGCAGGGAGTTAAATGTAGATCTTCTGCATCTCAGGAGAATGATCTGCATCCCATGTGTTCCAGACCAGACTTCTAAAACTTTCTTCTTGGAGCTGATCCACTTTTGAGGATATAAATACCAAGAGAAACTATATGTTAAAATTGTGCACTGATGTAAGCATGAATCTAGACAAATCTCCTTGCTCTAAAGAATGGCTGTTTATTTGAGGAATAAAAAGAATGTTGTTTCTGTTGCAAAAATTCTTTCCATTTTCTTTTGGCTCTTAGATGTGCCCCAGACTTCTGTCTAGTTCAACATTTGTCTGACTTTGGGGAATTGAAGTTTAAGTTGCCTAACCTGCCCTTCTCCAAGCTGAGCATCTGAAATAGACTGGCTGGCATTAGTTAGATGTTCCAGTACTTAGATCTATGAACACATTTAATCAAAAATCCTCATGCTGAGCTTTATGTCCTTTGCATTGCTTATCCTGCAGTTTTAACCCAGACATGCAAATCTGATTGAATTGGGTTCCACTGGCTTGATTGTGTTGTAGCATTATATTTTCAGGGAGTTTTCAGTACTCTGACAAGAAAATACACTAAGTACATGTGTAAACATGTAGGAACACCAAGGGATTAAAATGACAACTTGTCTTGCTGCAGTTTCTGCAGTATCTGGATCAGTGCATGCATTGGTGCAATGTCTTACAGGACTCTGCCCTCTAAATCCTGGTGCTCCAGCTCTGACCCAAGCAGTTGGCCAAAATACAGGATCCTGCAGGTTATTTTAATTAGGTAGAAAAATTAACTGTGGTATCAACAATGTAAAAGGGTGTATAGATGAACTGCTGCTCAGCCCACAGGAGAAATCAGACTGTAAGGGTGAGGTTATTTGCTCACCATTCTAAGCCACTGAGAAAGCTGGATTTCAGCCAACACTCAGCCTCTAAAATTCTGCACTTACGTCTGGGTCACCTTCTGGGTACTTACTTTGTCTGGCTGGTTGTTTTCTGTACTCTGTTGAAGTTTGATTTTGAGGTGCTTCTCAGTGCATTTCTCTTCCTTTCTCTCAAACATGTATGCCTGTATGAAATAATGTGCACCAAAATGCTTTCTTGAGTACGACAAGTTCCTTTCTTTGCACAGTGACTGTGATTTCAGTGATCTGACAGCTGCTTTGGTTGTCTGCTTCCATAAAGCAGTCTAGTGGCTCTTTACCACTGTCCTAATAAAGTGTGGCACTTACACTCAGGCATAATAATATAACTTTCATGTTTTTGTTAGATTAAAAAATAGTCATAGTATAGTATAAATTCTATAGGATGTGCCTTTTAGGCTGAAACCCTCTTACAGTCAGATTCCATTGACTGAAATGCTTTCTAATATGTATTTGCATCAAAGTAACTTCTGTACTTCAGAGAACTGCTAAAGTATTGCAATACATGCAATTGAAATCTGTCCAAACATTTTATCAGGCAATATCCTACTAAATTTGCTTGTGTGGTCTCTTTTTAAGGTGTCCAGAATTTTAAGGATGCCACTTTCATAAAAATATTCAACATGTTTAAGAAAGTAGTTTCCTTTCTAATCTTTCCATTAATGTGGGTCCAGTGATTCAGACTTAGGGATATATGTCATTTCAAGCATGTGAAGACCTATGGATGGTTTTGCATACGTCTGCAGGATCACATGCCTTTATAATGTCTAATCTCCAGTCACATCATTCTGTCTTCTCTTTTGTGGTTGTGTTATTCAGCTTTCAAAAGCAGACTGATTTCTTTTGTCAAAGTTGTTTGACAAGTGCACTGGGAGAATGTAATCTCATACCAAACCGTTTAAGTTTTCCCAGCTCTGCTTAATCCAACTTCCTCTGTGCTTGTGTAAAACATATTTTCTTGGTGATTTGTGAATAACCTGTATTCTTTTTTTGTCCTGTTATACAGTGAGGGCTAGCAAATATAGACACTTTGTTCCTATGGTTACTCTATTTTAACTGATCCCAGTTTTGTATTACTTCACTTTTAAGCAAGGAGAAAAAAAAAAAGACTGGTTCCAAATTTGGTTCCTGTCAGAGTTAATTTTGGAGGAAATTTTGAGTGAGATAGATTCATTTTTCAATGAAGAGATTGTGCTGGTTTTCGTTGGGTTAGAGTTAATTTTCTTCACAGCAGCCAGCATGGAGTTATATTTTGAATTTGTGCTGAAAACAGTGTTGATAACTCAGAGGTGTTTTTGTTATTTCTGAGCAGTGTTTGGACATCATCAAGGCCTTTTCTGCTCCTCACCCAGCGAGGAGGCTGGGAGGGCCCAAGGAGCTGTGAGGGGACACAGCTGGGACTGCTGACTCAAACTCACCAGCAGGACAGTCCTTACCAGAAAAACTCCATCGTGCATTTCCTGGTTTTGTGAGGATTAGTCCCATACTTGTTCTCTGTATACATTTGCATCCTAATAGAATCTTTAACTACACAATTTCATAGAACTCCTTGCTATGTGAAAGTTATCGTATTTAAAAAGAACAAAGTAAAAGTCATCTGAAAGGAAGTTCTTTAATGTTCAAAGTGTTGAAATCACACCTAGGAAAACTGGGGTTTATTCTTAATTCAATCAAAGGCTTTTTTGGTGTTTCTGAGGAAGATTTTTTTGGTTTTTATAAGCCACAAAGAAATTAAAAGACATTTGCGTAGACAATTCGAATTCCAGCATTTAATGTAACTTCTGAGTGTTTGGTGTTGTAGCCTTAATGCTTTTATAGCTTTGCTTTTAAATTAATTTTGAGTTCTGAGAGTTTTGCCGTGTTATCTCAGTGCTTCAGGGTTTTCTGAAGGAAAACAAAACAGGAGCAACTGAAACTGCTTAACAGTAGATTTCAGAAGAATGATGTGAGTAGAACAATATGTCTAGTTTGCTTTAAGACATGGAATTATGCATGTAAAATCTGTGTTATCATAATGAAATGTAAAGTTGGGAATGGATATCTGTCTGAGCAAAGCTTCATGTTTTCTTAAAACTATTTCCCAGGCTCTCTTCTTTTGTGCTTTCTCATTGCTTGCTGGAAGCTAAAGTGATCATAAGATCTGTAGGTCACAAAAAAAGGTGATTCATACTAGAAATAGGATCGATAGTCATTTAGAAGACATATTTTTCTGGTGAGGAAGCTACTTAAGAGGCAAAGAACAAAATCGATCTCATAAAATGTAGTTGTACTGTAGAACTGCAGGTGGCAGCAATAATTGCAGGGACCGTGGGCTGGGTGTACACATTCTATTTTCCTAAAAGTTTATGGTTCTTTAAGTATGTGTCAGGGATTGGGAAAACTGTCAGTCATTTCTCTCAGAAGGAATTCGAAAGGGACTTACTGTTGAATAAGAATGTATTTGTTATCGAAAAAGTCCACAATTCCACTACTAAGAAATGTCAATTATAATTTATATTATATAGATATTCTATCACATATATAATATATATTTATATAGATATGTAAAGCTCAGCTGCATAGGAAAGCTGAGAGCGTGGAAAGACCTGGATTCATGGGACATTAATAAGGTCCCAGAATAATTGTTCAGTTTTATCGTAAATTATGTGGTTTGTTACAAAACTATTAGGTTAACTTTATAACAACTCAAATTTGATATGTTATATTTTTCCTCATCTTACTATTCCCTTGTGACTGGAACATATTTTGTTTATAGTTTTAGACCTTATATAAGGTTTTACACTTTCCCAGAATAAATGCATAATTAGGTACTCCTTAGCTGAAATGACATGTACAAATCAAGCATCATACCTTTGCCAACTGAGCTGTACAAGACGCTTTCTCTTCCACCAAGTTAAAAGCTTTTCTTGCACTCTGTGGTTTTCTGCTCTTTGTTTTAAGAGCATTGTAAGATGACTGCTGTACCTGTTTGTGGAAATGTGTGCAGTCTCTGTCTAGTATGAGACCAAAAACCAGGACACACATTACATGGTTTGGAGAGTGACAGGAGCAAGTCATGCCCATCAGAGCTCCCTTAAATCAGGAACAGTTACATAAAACTGTTAATTTTGGAGGGAGAACAAGAGGTATGGTGGCAGCTATAACTTTTATTATCCATAGTTAAGAGATTTGTTCTATTCACAGGCAAATGTTTCCATAGATCCTAATTCAGAAGGACAAGAAGCTTGGAGAAAAAGCCCTTCCAGACAGCAGAAGACTTGACTAAAAAGTCCCTAGACAAACAAAACCCTAGACTTCCCATGAAATGATGGTAAAGTTACATCATTAGAAAAATGACTTAGTAGAGCCCCAGTATCAGCAAGCTTGGAATTAAACCTGACGCTTTTTTTTCTCTGTACATACTAAGTTCTAGGAGTTGAATTCAGTACAACAGTAAGGGTTGGGGGTTTAGTACCTGTAACAGCTGAGCACTGTTGCATATTTACTATCAAGTGTAGGTGTGTATGGAGCACTTAAATACCTTATTTTGTGTGCGTGGTACATTTGGAGACAAAATCCCCTTCAAGCCACCTCTTAAATGCTGGATACTATTGGTAATTATGTCACAAAGCATGAATTCTGTACTTCACTAACATTCTTGATGCAATAGTGTTGATTTTGTAAATTACTGATGACAGATGACTTTTCAGAGTTGAGTTAGGTGATTATGACATGAAAGAAAAGTTGATAGTAGGAAATAAATTTCTAATTCATCTTAAATAGAGGCACAGAAGCTAAGTTGTAGTCCTGGGTTCTAAGCAGATAAGAAAGATCACATATTTTTTGCATTAGGAAGATTTTATATAAAGAAGATATCTTTGGGATCAAAATGCTCTGGTGACTTCAGCAAAAGGAAGAAGAAAAATTGTTGGAAAGGCCTTCATAATTCAGGAACATTTCCAAAGCATTTACTTCTTTATAAGCACATTTCCTAGAAACAAAGAGAAAAAACCTTCATAGACAGGTTTACCTCAGAAATCAGGGGGAAAGAGAGAGCAATCTGGTGTGGAGATCACATGTTCAGATTTAGTTGTGAATAGAATTTTAGTTGTGTAAAGAGCTGAGAAAGTAGGTTTACTAAGCTGGAGTCAAGATGAACTAGATTAAAGAAAATCAATTACACATTTTTATTGAGGATACTGAGTGTGCCATAACCTCAATCATTCCACTTTAAAGAGGGCACAGAAATGGAAAGAATTGAGGAACGTTGCAGAACAACTGCTTAAATTGGTGCTAATCTGATAAACCTGATTCTAGAAAGAATTTGCATGGAGGACTTTTAGTTATTTATTAAGTCTGAATTATAGCTCAAAAGTAGCTCTGCTATCACCCAGCCAAGTTACCTTGGATCTGACTAGTATGAGAAGGAATTCTGTGAAAAAGATTTGTAAGAAGGCCTGGACAAGGCTGACTCTTGTCACTCCTTCAAAGAGGTGTCCAGGCAGAACACCTCACAGTCCAGAGAACTGCTTACAAACTTGCTGTCTTCTTTCCTTCTGAAGGTCAAGGAAAACTTGGAAAAATTTTATTGTCACCTTCGTAATTGTGCTGTGCTGCAATATCTGTGAAAAAATATTTAAAGTCAGCTATTCAGAGTTCAGTGTATGCTGTGTGCTGTACTGTCAGCCTGCTCCACACCTAGAGGTTTCAAATTTCATCATGAAGCATGTTTCAACAAAGGTCTTAGAACTGTCATAGAAATTTTAATAATCTGCAATCAGGATCTACATTTTTCAGGATGGGAGATTGTGAACCTTTAATATAGATGTCAATGAGGTAAATTTTCCAGTATTTCAAACAGGATATGGTCCTTAATTTGATGCTCTATACTTGTTAAAAAAAAAGGCAAGAAATTAATTTAAATTTGTCCATGTATTCTGGATAGACCTTTTTTTTCATATTCCAGACAGTACTTCCATTTTATTAGCAAGATATTGATGGGATAAAAAACAAGGTACTAAAATTATGGAGTGCTTTCAGATAATCACAGATTAAGGCTTAACAGCTATCTGTGATGAACACTCTGCTTAGGCACAGTTTAATGTTATTTTCTTGCTGTGTCAGACAGATCAAAAGATTTACTTCTTGTGAAAAACCAGAACTCTGAATCCCAGCTTCCTCTCCACAAAAGAATGCTGTAGAAAAAGAATAGTAGCAGTAAGATATTCTGATTAAAGCTGACTGTGAGTAGGTACTTTGAGAAATTTTGTCAAGAGTTGTGTAAGTACTTGATTAATCATTACAAATTTATCTGTGGGCTACAGGAACCAGGCATAGTGAATTAGAGGGGAAAATCATCTCTTTCAAGGAGATGCTTCCTGCCATACTGAGGCAAATCTTCTGATGTAACTTGGCTCCTTACGCTGAAATCCTGCTTTGCAGTCAGCTGAGCCGAGGGTATTCTTAGCCAGTTAATATGCAGGTCAGTATAATGCAGCTGCTCTGCTCTGTGAAAGTAGGACAGACCACAGTTACTAGAAATCACCAGGTTATTTCCTAACCAGAGGGGTGCTGGTTAACACTTACCAGGAGATACCTCTGCCTTTTCCCCCCACATCGCTGGCAAAACAAAACAAGGAAGAAAATCCCTCCAGGACGGGTCTCTCAGCACTGTGGGAGTTGCAATGACTGTTGTGATTGACAAACTTAAAACTGTTTTGGATGCTGATAGCATCTCTTCATCTCTGCTTTATTTGGATTGGATATATCTGGAAGAGTGAAAATACTTTCGTTTTGTCAAATTCAAGTTACTTTTTAAATGTCTAGTGTTTAAAATAAAATCAGCAAGTTCACTCTAACCAGTCAAGTTCTTCATTATAAAGCAAAACCATAAAAAATTATGACAGAATGCATTTTCTGTTTCTTGTTTTAGCTGTCCTTCACAGTAGATGTACAAAGCTAAGTTGCAGAAAGGGGCATCAAGGATTGGGACAGTAAAAGAAGGGATTTTTTGGCTTTTCTTCTTCAGGGCAAAGCTGCTCTTTCTAATGACGTACCTAAAATTGTGTTTCCTCAGACCATTTGTTCAAAGTGAAATATCTCTTTTGGCTGTGGCTCTATAGCACTGTTCAAATTTGTTTCATCTGACAGAAATACAGCTCTGAATTTATACTAAAAATAACCATGATGGCTTGGCTTCCTTCTCCTTCATAGTTCAAGACAGAAAATTACAGGGGGGCATTCTTTTTCCAGAAACCTCTACAAGTCACATTCCTATTACATTATTTAATTTGCATGTTATTTCCATCTTGATGAACTTCCCTGCATGTCCTTGGGTTTGTATGAATAAACATAATTACAGGTCATATGAGATGTATTTCCAACTCTGCTTTGCAGTTCTGTAGAATTAATTCATCAAATAATACTGATGCACCTGGCATTCAAAGTACCTTTCTAAATTGCCTTCTGCTCATCTGTTCTCACTTTTGGAAGTAGAGTCATAATAAGTCTGGCTTAAAATCCAGAATTACTAGTTAGTCACTGCCAACCAGACCTCTTTGAGAAGCATATCTAAATATGTCAGGAGATTTCTTTGGCCCCAAAAGCACAGCTTTAGTATACATCAATATAAAATGCATAATCAGAGTTTATTGCTTCACCTGCATAATGATGATCTTCAGTTACAAGAACGTATTTTCATTGCCAAGTAGTCCAGATTTTAACAAAAGCATGAACTGTGTCTTACTAAATTCACTAAGATAAATGTTATCTTTATAAGATTTCCTCTGGGCTGGTGAATGAGAAGCTCAGCATCTAGGCTGGTACATGATATAACTCTGTCCTACATACTCTTTCAATACTCTTTCAGAGTGCATTAGGAAAGCAACCCAAGAAATTATCACACAATAAAGAGTCCTTCTTACAAATGTTAATTCTGCCAGTACAGAGACGTCTTAGTTAATGGTGTACTGGTAGCATCTGGGAGTGATGCAAGGACATTAGGTATGCAACTAGTGTTTCAAAGCATGTACAATTAGCATCTCAAACAAGGCACTTACAAAGAGTGTAATTGGATAGCTGATGAATTGAGAATGCTTCTTCACAATTTCTTTGATTTGCCTTTTCCCCAAGTATTCTCTTTGGTCTTCCTTCAGATATAGGATAATCTTTGTTTTACAGTCATGTGGTTCCCCATGAAGGAAATACGTGAGTTTTAGTGACAGCACAAACGGACAAATAGAAATCTTTTTCTGAAATTAAGAGTTAATACAACCGTAATAAATTCTTAATCATCACTGACTACCTGATAATGCTGAACTAGTGTTCTATATTTGTTCTGTGCTCCAACAAATGCAACAACTAAAGCAATTATACCATTTCAATGTGTATTGCTCTCAGCTTTCAAAGTCCTCATGAAGCACAGCAATGTGCACATATGAACTGCAAGAGGGAGTCTATAATGCTGAAATTCATTAAGTTTGACCTTTCTCTTTAAATGCTACACACACTAGAAATGAAAGGCAGCAGTGGTGCTGTATTGTGCGATGCACATTCATTCTCTGCTGCACAAAGTTCAGTCAGTGATTATTACCCAGCCAGGCAAATTTGCTGCTAAAGGTAGAGATCCTGTTCACCTGTGCACCCACTCTGTTCTGCAGAATGTTCACTTGATTCTTCAGCCATGAGACAGAGAACAGCAAATTCTGTTGACAAACATTTACCATTATCAGTGACAGTGAGAAGCCTGGAATGAAGGTGACTTTCCTACTGCCTGGCTGCTTTGTGACCACGGTCATGTTTGCAGCCAGGGAGGCAGAGAAGAAGCTGACCCCAACCTGACCATTCCCAGCCACGTTTCTATAGAAGCTCCTCTACTGGACCTCGCAGTATTCATGGGATCAGCTTTGATCATCCTGTGCCTGAATGTAATGGGCAGAATGTGACTGTGCATATCAGGCCCATCATTCCCAGAACCCAGCTTGTTAGGATCAGTCACAGCCTCAAGTCTCATTCTGTCCAGGGATACAGCAGAAGGGTTGAGCATTCTCAGGGTTACAGTTAAGAATCCAGGCAGAGTTTTGCTGGCCGAGTCACATTAATAGCCAGATTATTTGCAACCAGTGATTTGCTAACTGCCTCCCCCAGAAAGTTTTTCTTGCTGGAATAGAAAGTGTTGATGAGCAGTTATTTCAGCCTGGAAGGCAGGAGTCCTCTTCACCCATGGGCTGATCTTCAGTTTGCACAGACTCAGTGTTAATAAGGATACACAAAGTTGAAACTCACTGCATATACACCCACACATGCACTTGACAGTGGCACACGTGTTTGTAAACTGAAAAAAATAAAAATAATTTGGCTTGAGAGCATAGGGCAGAGAAATTTAATTATTGTTTCAGCTGTATCATTAATAATCCAGTATGCATTTTAGATTTTTCCCTTATTTCTTACTTAAGATTAACATAGGATGAATAATTGTTTAATCAAGAGGAAATCCATAGGCTTTTTAATATAGTCATGTTGGACTGTATTATAAAGTAAGAGAAGTCATCACAGGATTTGATTTATTATCACAAAATAATTTCGCTTGTACATTCTGGGACATCCCAAAGATAAAATTTTGCAGTTATGACAAAATAACAAACACAAGATTTTCACTCTCCTTTAACTGAAACACTACCTCAACAGGAATACTCTGAGGTAACTCTTTAATTTTAAAAATAAGCTTGAAAGTTCTCTGGGGAATGAGAGATATTGGCTTAGTTGGTATAATAATGGGACTAATACAGATTTGTTTATAGACTCTCCAAGTCAAAATAACACTGCAAGGAAACATATTTTATTCAAGGGACATATTATAGTATAAAGTCCCTTCTCTTGATGATTTAACAGAAACCAAGTCTGAAACCACCTAAAGATGTAGGTTTCCTCCTTAAGATAGGGTATTATTTTCTGTTCCTATTTAAGTTATGCTTAAACAACTCCCTTTATTCACCTCTCATGAAAGAAGACCACAAGGCCCTTGTGTCTAGCTACTAGCTGTTTTTTTTTTTGCCCCAATTCTCTCCTGTTACAGCTGTGGGAAGGAAAGTGGACAAGAAACAGAATAAATTATAATTTAAACTGACTAGAAATATTATGATGAGATTGTGTTTGAATTTCCCAAAGGAAGTGATGGAAAGAAACATACTGTAGCCACATTTCAGCTTACATTAGAAGAGCAACTAATCTTCATCAGCTAAGTCTGGGAGTAAAAGAATCATTGTCATCACTCATCTTTCTACAGAGTGCATGTAGGTGACCTACAAGCCACCAAAAAAAAAAAAAAATTACATTAAGTCAGCCCATCCCTTGGTTTAGATGTGCAACAGGAGAAGGAGAGTAGAGAAACTGAACAAGACTCCTTAGGCATGGAGCAAGTGAAGGCAGCCATGGACAGTGTCTTATTCTGACCTACCATATATCAAAGGACAGAGTTTGCTAACCCATGTACTAGAAGGAAGCAGCTTCCTTGTTTCTTGTTTAGAAACTAACATCATCATCCTGCACTTCAAAAGAGTCTTATAAAAATCTCTTTGATACTGCACAAAAATAAGTGATAATGTTAAGGGTAAACTTAATGAATGATGGAGTGTTTGAGGTTGGGAGGAACCTCTGGAGGACATCTCAGGTCTCTCTGTTCAAGCAGGGGCACCTGGAGCACGTTGGCAATTACCGTGTCCATTAACAGCTGCTCTGAAATGAACGAATTGTGGGTGACATCCCTTGGCAATTACAGAAAGTGAACCACACCCCTCCCAGAAAAACACTGCAAGGTAAAGTCTCTGTAGGAGCAGCTGGTTCAGCCCAGGCACACAGCGCCAAGGATCAGAAATGGAAGATTTCTTGTGAACGAGGGTGACTCAAGTGCACTGATGGGCTGTGTGTGGTTCGGGATGCAAATGAAGAAAGTAACACCCTGACTTGTGAGATTAATCCATTAAAGCAAAAGAGAAGCTTATGAACCATGGTACTGCCATGCTAATGAGGATTCCTCCTGGTGTTTGTGCTGGTGCTGCAGGGGGAAAAAGGAGGAATACGAGGGTCTCTCTGCAAGCCCTGCCACCCACCTAAGAGCTGGGACATGAGGTTGCAGCATCAGGTCAGTCCAGTTTGCAATGCTGTTAGAACTCACCAGATGGGGCTAATACAGCAAATATAAATATTCTCTATAGGAGTCATTTTGAACAAATATATAGAGATGGGTAGAGAGAGCAACATATATTTGTGTATATGGCCCAAGAGTTTTAACCTTATAAAAGTTGTTTGGTTTCTTTTTTTCAAGTTAACCCCTTCAATATCTATTTTTAATAGATACTTTGTTACATTAATTTTTCATGGATCATATATTTAACTATTCAACCATTCTCTCCCACCCCACAAACCAATAGCTGTCTAAGGAAATCAGTAGGTTGGATCAGGCTTGCTTATTTTTAAATTTATAAAAACTTTAAACACACATATACAAAACCACGTATATGAAAATTGAAGGTTTATGTTGAGAATAATTCCTCATTATTATGCTTTTATCTATGTTTATAAAATCAAAGTTGTAAAAATCAGTTTGTTTATAAATGTGCACAGCTTTCTCTTCTCCTTTGGTACACTGATGCAGAGACTGATCCTGTCACATAAGTCCACCCCCCCATTTTATTTTCCTGTAGAGATTAAACATATTTAGACATCAGAGTAGAGTTTTAGTTAACTGATTTTTTTAAAAAAGGGAAGTACCTTTATGCCAGTGCATCTATCAAACATCCTCATCTGTGTCAAATCACTGAATCAGAAAGTTAGTATTGGAAAATTGAAAGTAATTGCCTGTGAAAGATGTCAGGCTTGTGCTCGCTGTATTTTACCATGCCTGTAAGGAGCAATCCCATCATTTTTACTATCAAAAACGAGGAAAATACATGAAGATTTACTGTGCATCTACCTACATTTGATTTTAGCTTGTTATACCTACTCATGAAAAGAAAAATGACAGTGAACAAACAGACTTCAGATGGGTTTTAGCTCAACCAACAGAGCAGCTATTGGAAAATTACATAAATCTTGTTATAGCCTTAGAAAGATGGAGGCTAAAGACAAGGAATGTCACAGGAATGTGCATATTTGATTACATGATTACTGATATGTGCTTGTTACATAAGAACAATATTGTATGAGCTGCAGAACAATGATAGTTTCAGATAAACCAGAAAAGTAGGGACCCAAGAGCCTACTCAGGTAATCTTCTAAATCACACTTTTCTTTAGTAATACCATCCCTTGCTTTATGTATGCAGCAAGAGAAAGTGAGGAGAAACTGAACAAGTCTCATTAGGATAAAGTCAGACTTCCATTTAGATAAGTACTTAGGCTGCTGAAAGCCTTAGGATGATAATTTTTTATGATGAATTAAACTTTGTGTGTGATGAAATTATAAGGTACATATGGTAGTGATGTAAGACTACATATGTAGTCATAACAACAAATACCCTTTCTCCTCAGCCAGCCTGTCTTGTAGACGACAAAACCCCAATCATAAAAAAAAGTATCCCACTTTGATGGAAAAAACTGTACTGGAAAGTTTTATCTAAAAGGTTACACATAATCTTCCTATATATGAGTAAGTTCTGGACACCAGATGGATGGCAAAGCCTTGTGAATTTAACTTATGCCCTTCTTGACTTGTAAATGAAAATCAGTGACCACATGACCATAATGAAGCCAGCACATAATGATGACCAGAATGGAGCCAGCACATAATTCAGGGAAATAAGCTCTCCTTTCTTTAAATGTGCAATGATTCAACCAGCACTGAATGAACAGCCAGTGCTGTGCAGTATCCAGATCTCCCATGCTTCAGTGAGCTTATGGAAAAACTCATAAAAATTCCCATTAGATGATCATTTATCTAAAGCTTCAATGCTTCATCTAAAACAATTTGGAGACAGTCATTCCAGCCGTGGAAATGAAATTATGCTTGTGACACTGATGGAGAATCTCCTCCTATGACTGGACAGAAAGCAGATAGCCATACTCTTTCTGAAGCTCTCTGCAACCTTTCAGATGTGAGAAAAGTGATAAAGGAATGAAGAGTGTGCTAACAAGTTTTCAGTTCCTCTGAGAAATACACCAAAGCAACAGAGAAAGATCTTACCATCAGCCAGGTAAGATGACCTGGGGGAGACTGAAGAACCTTGCATAAACTTAAGATATACATGCACATACCTGTCTTAAGTGCAAAATGTTCAGAGACTCCTGAATCTGGTCACCTTTAAAACTCAGTCTCTTCTTTTTTTTTCTTTTCTTTTTTTTTTTTTTAATTTCCCTTTTCTTGACTGCTAAAGTCTGTCCTTTCCAAGAACACCTTTCTCAGCTTTCTTTATTTCTTGTTCTGCTTAGGGACTCCTAAATCACACACTGGCAGCCACTTTCTTTCAGGGATGACTGCTAACTCACTGCTGCTCACACCAAATGCAGGTTGCTTGGCTGACCTGCAAGACCCATCAGTAACTAACCATGCATTATTGTAACTCAATTACCACAAGCTTCCCAATGAAAACCAGCCGAGTGAAATAGCCAGTTAAGATGAAAGAGAAAATAATTTTTAAACACATATTTGCTGAATCTATTGTTTCTCAAATTACAAACATTCAAGGGTCTATTGTAGACCACATTTTAGGAGTGTTCTTGGCTTTCTCAATGGCACTGCATCCTCACACTTCAACACTGTCTAGAAATTCCAGTTTTGTGAGAAACTGAGCTGCTGCTGCTGGCCAACAATCAGACCTTATTTATTCATAGGTTGTCATTCCTCAGCTGATTACAGCAGTACTGTATATATGGATAATATGTCTTCCCTATTTAGGGAGTTTTGAGAGGTACATAATGCTGCAGCACATCTTAGAAACACAAGTTATTTGTAGGTATATCAAACCAATCTCTCCGGCTTTCCATAGAATTTAAATTAGCTTCAGTATTTCAGTCTTATCTTCAGAGAACATAATTTCCAGGACAACTACAGCCCCCAGATAATAACTGTTGTTGACAAGAACAGCACTCCTGGCTATGGAGGCAAGGTACTCTTTTCAGGAGACAACTCACAGTGACCTGATTGCAAACAGCAGAATGAAGTTTTCCAAAGACACAACAGAGTTCCCCCATCAGCCTATCCCAGCCACAAAGCAGACTCATTTTACCTTGCCTCCTTCAATACAATTGTCTGTTTTTAAGAATACCCATTTTATTCTCAGTAATTAACCCCCCCACACACTATGAAAACAAACTGTTTCACATGCTCTTGCTCCTCTTGTGGAGGGATACAAGTATAAACAACGTGTAATGTGTTCCAGGAGAGCAGAAACTTCCTCAGTAACACCCTTTCACTTCATAATACATAATGCATTACCTCACGTATTTAATGTTAAATGTATGCAGTGGTTAAGAAGAGATTCCTAATGCAAATAAGGAGCTATGAAACTATGTCAGAAACAATAATTTCTCATGATGAAAGCAAGTTAAATGTACTTTAAAGACCATGTAAGTACTTGGAAATATATTTCCAACACTGCCATCCTTTTTCTTCTCCCCATGTTAAGTGGAATTTGCATGCCATCCTCTCACCAGCACCAACCTTTTGTCTTGTTCAGATGTGTTTCTTACATGTCTGTGTACCTCTGTTGGTAACTCACACACACTCAAAAGCTGTTTAAATTTGACCCAGTGAAGAGCTTCTGACTCTCTTGACTTAAGCCAGTCACATTAAATGCCTAAATTGTTTTGGGCATCAGAAGTTCCAGAAAGACTTGACAGACCTGCTATAGCTGACAGACAGTGCCGAGATAGTCTCCTGATTTCTGCAGCATAATCTGCAGGCAGTGCATGCTGCAATAGAGAGTTTGCCTGATGGAATATGGGTGTAATCACTTTTTTTTTTCTTTTTTTTTTTTTTTTTTCTCTCAGGGAAGCTGGTAAAAGCTAATGCCAGTTGTTGCACTTTTTGGGAAGTAACAGACAGCATTCAAATTCAAGCACAGGAAAGTTTTGTTCATAACTGTACTTGCATTGCAGGTTCTTCATGTCCAGTAAAACCACTATTAATGTTACATTCTGAAAAGTTGCAGGACCAATTTATGCCCTGCATAAAGCAATCTCAAAGGACCACACTTTTATTACTGTTAGTGAATTTTGCTCATGTCTGTTTTCCAATGTGCCAAAACAATTTGCAAAAAGTAAAGGCACAATATAGCAGTGATTGTGATTGACTTCAGTTTATTGGTTGTGTGGTGCATACCAAACAACTCATCTGGGGTGTCCTCATGGGATAATTTCAGAACTATCATCCTTGGTTAGCTTGAAACAGAAGAATTTTCAAGTGGTACAGGGAATTTTTTCATAAGACTTATCTCTGTAATCTCTTTTTCCCCTAGTATTTGATAAGCATTGTTGATGAGGCTGTACAATAGTGTTCTTGTGACTTGCAGCTGTGTTTTTCAAATGAATATTTGTCTTGGATTCTCCGTGGAATCTCTCAGCAGCTTTTATTGATGTTTCTTGTAAATGTTAAACACTACATCAATTCTTTGACTTTCTGCACCATCATGTACTGCTGATAACCAGGTACTTGTTAACTTTGTTTATTCTTTGGATCACACTCATTCCATCAGTGACAGATGGCCTGCTGTGGTTTCAGTACAATTTGCATTCCGCACAGTCCCTCTACCAAAGTTGTCTGCTTTTTCTTTAAAGTGATCTATCCAATGTTGTCAGTGGGTAATGAATGAGACATACTCAGTATGCCTGCTTAGAGCAATGTTGTTTTTTTTCTTGGTTTTTTTTGTTGTTGTTGTTTTTTTTGTTTGTTTGGTTTTTTTTAGTTTTGTTATGACATCCTTATCTGAAACATTACTCTTTAGAGATCCTTGTTGTTTCTGCTCTTGTTTGGTGACTGAAAAATATTTTTCTCTCTGGAAGTCAATTAATGAAATTTCTTTATGAAACAATCACTCTTAAGATGATTTTTAAAAATTTGCAGAGCTGCTTACCTACTTTATGTGCTTTTAGGAGGTCATCAATACCATCTGGCAGGACTGGCTGATAAGCTGAAAAGATCTACTGGTCATTACTGATTGGCTTTATCTTAAGAATTTCAAGCAAGTCTTCAATACGTAGCCTTTTAGAAGTCTAATTATCTGTACTTGTTCAGATATTCACTCAGATACGTACTCTGTTCTGGAGATCTTTGGCTGTTTCATGGCTCTTAGCTATCTTTTACTAATATTTTGATAGTCAGCAGCAAGACAGTATTCAGCTACAAACAAAATCTCTTTGAACTAAATTGACTTGAAACTAAATCCCTTTAACCCCCTGCAGTGTGGAAGACTGAGTGGACTTCTTCATCTGAGCTGATCTAATGGAAAGAAGGATGGTCCTGCTGTCCATTCCCTTAAGGAGTCAGTGGTTTTCATTTAACCATATTCATTTCACATTTGCAAGGAGTTTAATTCTCTATCCATTTACCTTTCAGAAATGGCTCCTCATGAGGTCAGGAGAGCACTGTGGCTGGTACAGGAAGGAGTAGCAGCAGATCAACATAGTCCAGAAAGAAGAGAGCAGGAAAATGCCTTTGGTAGCAGTCACATTAGAGCCACACAGCCACAGCAGGAAACTATACCTTGAAAGTGTGTTTTTTATTGTTAACATAAGATGACCAAATTCTGTGCTGCTTATCTTCCCCTACTCGCACATTCCCAACTCCTTCCTTATTTTGGTTCCAGCAGTTCTGTGGTGAGTTGAATCAACCTGGTTGCTGATCAACACTTTGCTTGCCTGAGAACTCATAATTTCTGTGTGTGTTAATTTTCAGGTGGATCTGACTCACTCTTTGGTTGCATGATTACTAGAACTGATGCAAGACAGGTAATGGAAATACCTGTAGAGGAGGTACAACTTCTTTACAGCTCAAGATCAGTCTTAGATCAGTTTGAGTCAGTCATGAGGCTGTAGTCAGACAAACTCTTAAAGCTGAAACTGCTGTCAGAAGAAACAGTCCTGCCTCCCTGCAATAGGGAGGATTGTGAATGCAATCCTTCCCAACCCTGTGCCACCTCCATCTGATATTGATCTGGTTCACCATGCAACACAGCTGTATGGCTGCAGGATGATCAGAACAAAGAGGTGAGTGATCCGATAACCAGTTTTTCAGGTTCACACCTCTGCCAACTCCCAGGCCTGGCTCTGCCTGCAGCAGGTTGGAGGTTGGTGCAGAGCTGGAGGGATGGAGGTACCATCTCCATCCGGGACAGCCTGAGCTTGGCATGAAGTGTCAAAGTACAGCTGCACACCTGGATTTACTGTCCCTAAACTGACAGACTCTCACAGCAGGAACCTCACCAGGCTTCCAGGCACTGGCAAGCACCCTGTGGGCAAAGCTGGCCGGGACAATGGCAAACGAGCCAGTGGAGATGGCCAGGGTTGTGATGCCTCACTGTGATATGAGTGGGGGCTCTCACCTGGGAGCCATTGCCCCAAAACCAGCACTGCACATGGACACCTCCTGGTTCTGATCTGGCACCTCCAGCAGGGGGGACCACCTCATCCTATGCTGTGCTGGCAGAGATGCCTGCATCCTTAGGTGGCAGGTCCCTGTGGGCACACAAAGCCCCTGCTCGTGACCCCCTCCTCCCCCTCTCTCTCATTCCCCAAAGCAGCTGCCCTGTGGAGCCACCATGTTGGGTGACCCTGCTGAGGCCACATCGGCAGTGCTGTGTCCAGTTCTGGGCTCTGCAGCACGAGAGAGACGTGGAACTCCTGGACTGGAGAGCTACAAAAATGATTAAAGAACTGGAGCATCTCTCTTATGAGGAAAGACTGACGAAGCTGGACCTGTCTCGCCTTGAGAGACGCCAACTGAGAGGGGACCTCATCAATGTGCATAAATATCTAAAGGAGGGGTGTCAGATGATGGAGCCAGGCTCTTCTCGGTGGCGCCACGGGCAGAAACTGATGCACAGGAAGTTCCACCCGAACGTGAGGAAGAACTTCTTTACTGTGCAGGGACCACGCACTGGAACAGGTTGCCAGAGAGGGTGTGGAGTCCCGCTCACTGGAGACATCCC